>JACMIF010003697.1:0-13913 GCA_014805445.1 Diplogasteroides magnus | reverse complement strand
AAAAAGTTGAACGAGAATTTCTGCTGTTTCGGAAACGCAACCAAAAGAACCAGCAAAACCGTTTCCGAAACGCGGAAACGCGGCGAAAGAACGGTCCATAAATCGGCAGTGGTTTACATTTCTCATTATTTTGCTAGGTTGTCTATCGAACGTAGTGAATTAGAAGAATGAGAAATGTACTTTACTACCGATTTAGAATTCCCGGTAGCAAATGTAGCGACGACTGTGTTGACTCGTACGAGACAGACCGTCGGGGAGGAACATCGGATGTCCATACACGAGAATGAGATAGGAGGCAAGATGGGGAACGCGAGAATACAAGAAGAAGAGATACAGGAGGAGAATGAGGATGCTACGCACACACACAAGGACTGTATTCATCCAAAGTGCATACTCCCGCTGGAAGGAAATGATGTGCACAATATATTTTATTCATGCGGTGATATTTGTAGGCACGATTCTGTTATTCTGATCGGAAAAGTTTGAACTTGCCCCAGGCAAAAACCATAAATCATATAGCAGCATATTGTCTTGAGCGAGTGCGTAGGCGATTCAGGGAATATGGGTAACCTGTGAGCAATCATACGAGAAGTACTTGCAAATTTTCCGCAACATTGGCACAAAAAGGAAATGGAAGAAGAAGTAGAAGAAGAAGAAGGCGTCTACGTTTAGTCCTCATTGAATTTGCCCTCTCGTGTAAATTCTCACACTCACATTCGTTTGTGAGGACAAACAATGGAATATCAGCAACATTTGCGATAATGAAGTGATCATCGAGTTCCAAACAAACTGAGATTGGGTCAACAGTGATGAGATGCTTGATCTCGGTGACGTTACGACGAATTGCGGAAGAATTTAAAGCTCAGACAGAGTTGGCCTTCGTCTGGAAATGCCAAGTCTCATTTTGTGAATTGTTTGAATAGACGTGTTTAATGAAGTAAGGAAAGGTCGTTGTCTTTCATTGCGGTAATTGTGGCCGGTGCAGACAGTTGAATTAGTTACTATACTTACAATAACATCGATTTCATTACCCAGGCACTTCTTTGTTTACTGTAGTCAAACAGGTGGGTGGGGTTGAAGCTTGAGAACATTGAAGCAGAAAATAAGAAATGCACAGAGAAAAAATCTGTCACCCAGCCACAGATTGTTAACATACAATCTGCAATTACAGCACCCACAGATTCATTCTGCCACCCAGCCACAGTTAAATCTGTAACCAGACGACAGATTCAGACTGTGGGTACTAAATCTACAGATTAGTCGACAGATTTTATCTGCATGTGATCGGGAAGAGAAACGAGGAGAGGATGTCAATTGGAGAAGTGGTAAGAGTGAGTGGGAGAGAGAGACGATTTCCTATGACAACAGGTCCCGCATTGGAAAACAACAGGAACAAGGCATTAATTTTAGAAATGATGGAAAGCTGAGAAAACACTACAAGGTATAAATACATAACCCGATTGAAATGAATACAATGGTCATTCACATGATATTTACAGTAAATGGTTAGTTCTATGGGAAAGTGACATGGTTGAGACAATTGAACGAAATTTCGCAAAACTAAGGAACTAAAAGGAGAGACGGCCATGGACATTACTAAAGCGACGTTCATTGGCTTCATGAGCTTGATGACCAACGAAAATATGTGGAATGGACTGAAAGAAGCGAAGTCTTTCTCAAATATACACACGAACACTATAATACGCGTCATGGAATGAGTTACAGTACATGATGGTAAAGGAAGCGATGGTCTCATGCTGGTTTGAGGGCTCGAAGAATGTGACGGTCTGGCACTACAAGGATGGATCCCGCACGTGGAAAGAAGAAGGAAATGAGGAACACGCCAAAGTTGATGAAGATGAAACAGATGATGAGTTGACCGGCGAAGAGAATAACCTAAATTCGACTATATTTTAATTTGGTACAAGTGGCATTTACTGCAAAAGCAACGCTGTGTCTTCTATGGCATGATTCATTTTCACAAATTTCAAGAATTTATCTTGGAAATGTTGTTTTTATTTTTCGCTCCTTCATAGACGTATTGACTAGAAGTTCATAGAAGCAAAGCCGCTGCCTTATATATTCATAGACTACATACTTGCCAGACTAATCCAACAAAAGGCTTCTGGGTAATAGATCGAATGAACGACCACGTCCTTTCCACGGGTCTTTGACGACGAGAAAAAGTTCGCTCCAAAGCATCTGCGACTTCCTGTAAGACTACATTTTGAACAAAGCCGTGTTCTAAAACTGTCTGTCTTTTTCAAGGGAACTCACCTGGGGACTTTTCATTGCAGTCTCGGGGACGTAGACTATGTTGAACGCGGCATAGAGGATGTTTCCAATGACAAAAGGAATGAGAACCAATTGGGCTCCCCACAGATTAAGTGCAGACAGGAGGAAGCTCAGTAGGATACCACCGAAGAGACTCTGTGTCAAGAGATGATTGTTTATCCTGCCATTTCCCCATGGACTCGAGGTTAAAAAATGAGGACATACCTGGGCGATGCCACACAAAGCAGTTCCCACAATTCTGTCCTGATACAGGAAGAGTTCAGGAACAATAGTGAACGCGGACTCTCCGGCCATTCCGGCCATACAGAGATCAAGGGAGGCGAGGAATGGAAGAATACACGAAGTGAGGGAGACGTGATGGTGATCTGCAAAGTAATCCAATGAATTTTCGGATTGAATTGAGTGGTGGAGGACAGGAGCGCCATGGTAATTTGCGTCATGAAGGTGCAATGGACACTTCATCATTGTTGCGCAAATGTCCATGGTGCCTCTGCCTTTCACGAGCGAAAGAACTAACTTGATGGTGTGACTTTGAGTGTCAATATCGAGACCATTCCAATGACTGCTGACGCAACTGTTGGGTAAACGAGCAGCGTTTTTCGTGGGAACTTCTCGAAGACGGAAACGAGTCCAAGTGAAAGGATGGACTGGGGAAGGGACATGACAAGAGAGGCCTGAGTAACTACATAATTTTTCATGCCAATCACTCTACCTTCTGTGCTGCAGGTACTCCAAATCCATGTTTTTCGAATATGTGAGTGGAGTAGGATATCCACAGCTAAATTGACAGTTGTTGCAACATAATTGTGTGAACGGGACAAACCCAATCGTCCAAATGAACGAAGGAATGCAGCACACATCCAACGAAAAGAGGACGAAGGAATCGACCTTCCAATAGGCGATTCATACTACTCCTCAAGACAATTGATGATGAACACACAGAAAAAATATTACCGATCTGTCGATGGAAACTACCGTTGGATGGTACTATCACGAGCCCAACTACCATCCAGCGGTTGTATCCACCGACAAATCGGTGGTGTTTTTTGTGTCAATGTCTTCTTATTGTACATCATGATACCTTTTATTCACTGTGATGGTGGGATTGGAATCCCTTCTCTTTAGCAACGGGACATTTGAATTGATGTCCATCTCATCCTACGTACAATCATGATCATTCAATGACACATCCTCGCCGTACCTGATTCATTTCTGTTGTCATTTCGGCCAATGTTTTCTTCGCATCGGATGTGGTCTAAAGAATGTCATTGTTGTCCTTTCAGTGTCATGACTCGTGACTACCCTTTCACGAAATGTTAATTAATTAAATTATGATATCACTTTCATTCACTCATAATATAATAATCAGTTTTCATTAGCGTACACGGGAATTTCTATTGCGATGATTGCATAAACATATCAATCCCTCCATCATTCCCTCCTCACCTGGTAGTAGTCCAAGGAGAGCAGGGCCTCGCCTTGTCTCCCCTCCATGAACAAGTATCTGAAGAGTCTTTTGTCATTTGTTGACCTTCAATCCAACAACAGTTTTAAAAATAGCAGTAATGTGCATTTCCCATTGGTCTATTTCATTCGTAGCGGTTGTCTATCTCTCCTAGAGACAGCCGCACAGCGGAAATTAGACGAATGAGAAATGTATCCAATAAGAGTTTTAGTGTTCTAGAATGCCTAACTCCAACCTCGGAGACTCAGGTGCAGCCATCAAGACGAAGAGTGCAGGCAACAGAGGAAGCACCGGAAATGCCATTGCCCAGTGCCATCGGGCGGCATTTCCGAACACCTCTGACAGTGAGAGTACCATACTGAGCAGTTCCCCCAGACACGCGAAGACGGTCTGAATGCCTTCTTTCGATACAATTGTTTATCCATTCGCAATAAGATGGGTGGGGAATAAACATGTGGCGTTCTTCAAGGGATTGCCAAAAAGAAGAGGATATAGTCATTGAATCGTTGATGACCGTATCCTCTTCTGTCTTCTCGTCAACATTAGTCTCTCACTATTACGGAATGCATTTCGGAAGTTCTATCCTCCTTAATCCCCCCGAGCGGTTATCTACCAAAGTGAGAGAAAAACCGCTCCGAAGGTACTGGCGAGGGTAGAATTTCCGAAAAAAATATCCTTCCCTACTCACCATCGTTGCCAACACTGTTCCTCGACATCTTCTCGGTGGCAATTCCAACAGCATGACGGTCCCCGCGGTCTGAACAAACGGACTTTCCTCCCATGAAACAAATGAACTTTCAATGACATCACAACAACATTTGCACTAGCGTTGGCAGTTTGACTACTTTATGGGCTATGTTTCAAGGCTACTATATATTTGCTCTCTAACAATAAGAAACATGACTGATAAATCAGTCAAACTGCCAATCATAATTTGCACCTGAACGATTCCTTGTCCGCATCCATTAATGAATCGACCGAAATGAGCAGCTACGAGACCTCCGGGAAAGTACATGATAATGACTGTTAGGACGACTCCGATGATGTTGAGTACCATGCCCAATAGCACCTAAAATACATATTTCATGCAGGGACATGGAAATGAGCTTACTTGAGGTTTCCTTCCCCATCGTTTCGAGAGTACAGTGGAAAGAAGACATCCCAGTGCCAATCCGTACATTCTCAGGCTGACCATCAACTCCCATTTGTTGCTCCCTGAATCGATTGAACAGTCTCTTTATTCTCCACCGAGCGGTTGTCTGTCGAAGTGAGAGGCAACCGCTCCGACGATGTTGGGGCTATTAGAATTTGTGAAAATGTGATCCCTAGGCATCAGAGATCGGTTTCTATTATCGGATTCTCTGTGAGTGTTTCGTTCAGTCTCATGACGTCATAAAAGTATGATCCCATCGCCAACTACATACATTGACGCCGACCACGCATTATCCTCTCTCTATCTCTCGCCGTACATTTCAACCATCTGTTAATAGTAGGGGTTCAATAACGGTTAATTTGTCGTCATTCTTCTCCGCCGCGCGACAAATATACCGTTTGTGAACCCCGGTCAATAGAAAGACAATTTTCCCCCATTCACATTTGTCATCCTCACCTTCTTTCTCCGTCCCATAATTTTTGATGAGAAAGGAATGGGCAGCCGGAAGGAGATTGTCCACCACGCCGTCAAGATACAACTGAAACAGGCGGATCGTCTCTGTTTTCAATGGCCTAGCAGGACAATGACAAGTCAGAAAGGATGAATTGTTCAAAGATTGACTACATAAGAGTCTTTTGTGGCATTTACGTGTCAGAATGGTTTTCAAGAGTGGAAAGGCGATCAGTGTACATGGAAGAGAGAAGATTACCATGAAATGAGATCCGATGTTGATGGAGACGACGACTTGAATGAGTCTCCACGTTGGAGGGGAAGGCCAAATGGCCGTTAGAAAGGATGCGACCATCTGAAGGAGAAGGACATTAGGCCACTCTTTCCTCATTTCGTCGTTTGTTTATGCCGCTTGAGTGGCAGGAAAGATGCATTTGAGAGGTGCAATAAACAGACTCACTTCTGTTCAATTCCATGTGGTAGTCATCCAATAAAGATTCGAACAGCCAGTAGAGTAGTGGAAGAAGTGAATGGAATGGAGGGACTGTCACCTATAGAGACACATCATGAAACCATAACAACACGATGACTGGTTTCCTTTGGGCGTTCGGTTGTGAATCAGACGAGATTGATAGGGGGACAGGGGTGTTGTTTCAACGGGGGAAGACTGTGGGAGAAGGAGGAAATGATCTGATCTTGAGTGGCTTCAGAGTCTCTCAGAGACACACTTTACTGTCGAGGAAGCAAAAGCTGCAATGGGGGAAGGGACAAGAACCTCCACACATGTGGCGAATCAAATTTCTCGGGGGTGTTCGTAGTGTACCTCATGCGAAGAAAGAGAAAAAGGCAGAGAAGAAGACACAGGGAGGATTGCAACCAATAAATGCAAGTGCGCGTACTCACAGCACGTGTTTTTTTGCACGCAATGTTTGTAACTCGCAAGAAGGGGGAGTCTTCAGCGCTTTGGGCAAAACAAGCGAGGGCCCACCCATTGGGGGGAACAGCCATTGAGATTATTTTGAGGAACTGCGTCTGGAAATGACTAAGAGTGAGGAAGAGGCCTAAGGGAATGAGATACAGAGGGTATAGTACGATTTGGATGACTAAAGGAGAGATGCGCGGTGGATGAAAACATTTTATGAATGAGGAAAGAAGAAGCAGAATAAGAGGGGAGGAAGATCGCTTGCGTTCGATTAGGATCCATGGCAGAAGAGTACTCAGATCGAAAACAGAGTGCAGAAAACAGAGGGAGCGGGCACTCTGAGCAGAACACATAGAAAATTATCTGCTTTTAAAAGATCCATGGAAGAGTACTAAGAGCGAAAAGACAGTGCTGAGAACAGAGGCAATGAGCGCTCTGAGCAGAACACATAGAAAAATATCTGCTTTTAAAATAGTAAAATTTAGCTTCAACTGATAAATTCTGCCGCTCAGCGTAAGAATAATCTGCACCTGACAGGCAGATTTTATCAGTAGGAGCCACAATGTCAAAAATGACAAGAAGATATTCCATAGGAAGGGAACGTCTTGTGCACTCAAATGGAGGGGGGGGGGAACGACAGCGGAGAACAGAGGGGGATGCGGCGCATGCGAATGATTCTTTCTGTTTGAGGAGATGAAAGTCCTCAATTGGTACAGGTGCCAATCTACGTAGAAGGAATGGATAAAGAGAACAACAGCAGTCTCCTCACTCTACGTTCCATTGAGGAGAGATTGAACCTCATCATTATCCTCTTACGGCAAAAGAGACGAGTCTATGATGGGTGGAACTGATCGGATTGAAACAATGCCCCTCTTCAATGAACAACGAGAATGGAATTCATTCAGACAACAAATGATCGCCGGAAACAGAGAATTGCACAGGGCGATGAATCAAGTGATGAATCCTAATGAGAGAAACTCCGAATTCTTGCCCATGGAGGGCTACTCTAGTTTGGCCATTTATGCGAAACGCGATCATATGAATGTTTCAGTGCCTTTGGAAGGGAAGGGGAGCTATCACGTTTCTTTCGTCCATTGGAGTGCATCTGACAATTGCAACTTGGAAATGAGGACTGCGGGCACTCACGTCAGAGGAACGAGAGAAATGCAGATTGAAAGATTGAAAGATTGAATGCAAGAAATGAGAGAAAGCCTCAACAGAAATGCTTACATCTCCATCTGCATTGTATGCTTCTACAAGATAACGAGAAGCTTAGTCATGGACGATGGGGCCACACCCAGGGGACCCTTATCAGGAGAAGGAAAGAACGTCATACTCGGTACATTTTGAGTTGTAGGAAATGTTTAGTGCTTTTTCATCCTTACTTCAATACCCATAAAAACCGTGAACTGATGTAGTACAAGTGCACGGAATGTCATCCATGTGATCGCAAAACAATTTCCGGTCCTTCTTTGACCAACTTCGCGTCTGTAAAATGGAGACAACCCCCAAATCAACCAGGTGGTGGTGTTGTGAACAAGTACAATTTCTCTGTGTTGTGTTGTGAAATATCCAAAGATGCTGCAGCGCAACCGGCACGTACTCTGACCTGAATATGTTTGTTTGTGAACTATCGCCAGAAGGAAAGATGAGAAGAACCAGATCAATAGTAGGACTAACCTATAGGGTAGGGAGAGCAATGACCCCACCCATCGAAGGACTGTACATCAGAAGGAAAGTGTGCACTTGCAGAGTTAGCTCCTACCTGTATGATAAATCTTTGGCTGCTTATGACTGACTGTTTCCCCTCCCACAATAACCACAAATACGCCTTAGAGGCCCAATGCATTCGCGCTGCGTTAGCAACAATGGAGTTTAAAGTGCCGTTCCTATGCAATTCCTCCAAAATTTGTTCTACTTTCTTGCTTATTGTGTCTGTTCTATTTGTTTATTTCATGCTGGACTGTGGTGTTTGTTGCAGGGGACTCTATTTCTCCTCCCATTCCTCCTTTTGCAGTTTCTTCCTGCAAAGGTAAGTCAATTCTATTCTCGGTCCCATCAGGTTTACGATTTACAGGAGCTGCTCTGATTATGAGTAGAAACGATGACCTCACGGAACAACTCGTCTCTGAATATCTCGAATCCAAAGGAATCACTCATGCTGAAGTGTTTCCTGGCGAGAAATTGTGCAGTACCATAGGAAGTGTGGACGACGAACTTCTAGATGAATACGTTGTCATCACGAAGTCAGTTTGCTCTATTGTACTCCACTCTATTCTTCTATGTAACATCTGCACACTCTAGAACTGCATACTGTAGTGTGTAGTAGGGTTTCTAAATCGGTCCTCAAATTCATTTCTGATTCTTCCATTCTCCTAGGAGCGGTTGTCTCTACGGGCGATAGACTACAGCTCCGAAGAGAATGAAAGAATCGGAAATGAATTTGACTATCGATTTAGAAACCCTAGTGTATAGGATAAAATCCTGAGCTGCTGGGGGTTTACTTTCACATGATAGGAATGTTGCGAAATTTAACCGAGAACGATTACTGTTTGTGTACACTTAGCATATTAGAAAGTATGAGTAAAGTTCCCCTCGAAAGGTTCGATTCAAGGTGCACGAAACCCCTTCGGTCGTCCTCGAAACAACCATTGAAGACCCCCATCACCTGCTCAAAACGTCTATCGGAAGACAAGACGACACCGGGTGGGACATGCGTTCCTTTGTATGCATCTGTATATTTGAGCTATAATAGTACATTTTGATTTATGCAATTTGTTTTGATTTGAAATTCGTTGATAGTCATTTGTTATTGGGATTCGAAGAGCAAAATGCCTATGCCGAATACTCACTTCCCGTATTGCTGTTCCTGATTTTGTACCATTTCAGTATCGGGTGTGGCGCCTTCATTGACGCTCGTCGTCTTATTCATCGTCCTTTCATCTCTGACGGCCGTTTTCTTTGTCCCAATCACTACTGTGCTAAGACACAATGTGAGTTTATCCCGTTCTTTCCGGACTATCAACAGAAAAACTCCCCGGAAAATTGTCCTTTTGCCATCCGACAGTTTCAAACTGTCGTCTTCAGAAACTGTCAAACAGCCAACGGACAGTTTTTCTGACATTACTTTCTGAAAGTAGCATTGTCCTCATTGCTCTTCTCCTATTATGATCCTATGATTGTGATCAGGGGTTCAAAAAGGTAAATTTGTAGTCATTCTTCTCCGCGGCGCGGTCGTCTATCAGTGAGTGAGACGACCGCGCTCCAGAGAAGAATGACGACAACTTGCCGTTTTCGAACCCCTAATTGTGATGATTCAGGATAAACAGGATCACAATGAACCATTTAACATCAAAGCCGCGCTTTGTCCGGAGCAATGGTTGAAGATGAAAACAGATGTTTGCCATGAAAGGATAGAAAGGATTCTTGCCAAGAAACCTTCGATTTACGAGAATCTGACTTATGCACAACGGTGGAATCTTCTAGAGGTTTGCGATGCATGGACAGAGAAATAATTTACGCACTGTTCAGGTTCTTTGGTTCAGAGTACATGGAATCGACGAGTTACGCAGGCCGAATGAATCGGTGAGAGGACTTCTCAACTTTTCAAACTTCAGAACTACATCTATAAGTCGTTTTTTGTGTTCATATGCGTTGTTGAGGTGCCGCGAATCGATCCGGAGCACACCTCTGATGACACCAAGCCAAAAGATGCATCGAGTGACGGAAGGACTGAGAGGCCGCAAGAGGTATTTAATCATAAATCTTTAATCATAAAATAATATCATCGACGATTCCCCTCATAAGGATCACACTAAAATGATTGTGTGCATGGTACTCATTCTGATACCCCTGGTGATCAGCTTGTGTTGTATGAATCGAGAAGCTATGGTCGCACCGTTCAGATTGTTCGTGCCTGGGAACCTTCGAATTTCAACGGGACACTGTCCCCTCCAGAAGAGTGGAGTCTGAAGAAGGTTCGCGATGAATGGGTAGAGAGATGATTTTCGCACTGTTCAGGTCCGTACGTTACCCGGAAGAAGGGAATAACGCAAGATATTTGATTCCTTCCACCGGAAACAAACGGTGAGAGGACTTTCACAATCTTGCCTATGAGACATTTGTTGTGTACATTTGTGATGTTGAGGTACAGGTACAGTGTCGCTAATAGTGATTTTAGTACAATTTTTATTCGTCCAATCTCCGCGGTGCGGATGTCTATCACATGAGAGAGACAACCGCTCCGCGGAGATTAGACGAATGACAATAGCACTAAAGTCATCATTTGCGAAAGACTAGGCACAGGGAATCGAACAGTTTGAAACTGTCAAACCGCGAACACAAAGTTTTTCTTACATTTGTTTCTGAGAGTACAGTAATGATTCAGAATGCACTGAAGGAAAAGACACCGAACATCATGGAGCCACCTCTGATTGAAAATACGGACACGGTTTGCGTTGAATGAATCGAGAAGCTATTGTCGCGCTGTTCAGGTTGATCTTACCATGAAACGTTGGATTTCTGACGGGAAACTGACTCCTCCAGAAGTGGGGAATCTTGCTGAGGTTTGTGATGATTGGATAGAGAAGTGATTGTCGCACTGTTCAGATCGTCCTCGTTGACAGTGAAGAAGGCAGGCATATTCTCGCTCTGAGGAAGGCACTAGGAAAGGAAATCAGGGTGAGAGGACTTCTCTCTTGCTCAACCTTCAGAATTGCATCTATAAATAAGTCATTTGTTGTGTTCATGTGTGATGTTGTGGCACTGGGAATCGACCAGAAGCACATCTCTGATGACACCAAGCCAAAAGATGATTGGAATGAGGAAGAAGGAAAGGTTGGCATTCAATCACAGAAGAATACCATCTACGATTCCCCTTAGAAGAATGATATGCTCCTGACGTCATCCATGTACATAGGGGTGAATTGTGAACCACGCAACTAAGAACTGTTGCAGAAATCTGAATTTTATTGATGGAACGAATAGGGATCTACTTTGGAATGCATTTGCATTTTTTTCTTTCTGTCCACATTGTCGAATAGACTCTGACGAATGATAGATAATATCTATAAGATCGACAACAGCGCAGAAGGAGAAAATTCGACTTCGTTCAAAAATGTATCCCTGTGAAAGAATCGGCTCTATTGTCGAAGTATGGTCCGATGGGAAAAATATGGTCCCATATCCAGAAGTATGGTCCATGGGACAAGTATGGTCCCATATACTCTTTTTGAAAAAGTATGGTCCCAAAATAAGTATGGTCCCATCGCATTTTATGGGACCATACTTATACTCTTTTGTATAAGCATGGTCCCATGACAAAAGTATGGTCCCATGTTTATTTTGCAGATTTTAACAAATTTCAGGCACATTTAACGATTCGATTGCTCTAAAAGATATTTTATCTAGTCATACAATTACTTAAAGGAGCCTTAAAGGGAGATTTATTTGCATGCACTTTCGGCGGTCAGTCTCTTCAATTCCCCCATTTTCCCGTCGTCAGAGCGGTCTGCTCTGACAACGAGAGAGTAAGGAAATTGGAGAGAAGTGATCCCGAAAGTCCATGCAAATGAATTGTGTCTATCAGTCATTTGTTGCGTAACCAACAGAATTGTGTCTATCAGTCATTTGTTGCGTAAATTTGTGATTTGAGGTGAGAATGGAACATATCGACATGCGGCATTTCAACTTCGTGGGTGATGAACTGATAAAGAAATGATTGTCGCACTGTTCAGGCAATTCATTTGAATATTTCCGATTGGACGTTCGATTAATCTATGACCGTGCCCAGCAAGTCGTTCTACACCAATCAGGTATCGTAGACTTTTGGGGCGGGGCTAAGAGAGACATTGACCACCACGGGAGTGCAGAATCAAATGGTCAGAGGACTTTTCTATTGCTCAACCTTCAGCCTTTTGCTTATGATCCATTCTGTGATGTTGAGGCGTGCGCTAGAGACGATTTGGATCGTACGAATCTGTTCACCATTAGTGGTTCGCGCGTCATGGATACAGATGGAGTCATCACTCGTTCCCTCTCGTTTGATCTCCGTACATTCAATTACAATCGCATTCGTCAATGTAAATTATAATAGATTGATCTCCATTCCGCCTCCGAACACTGTGTCACTTTATGGAATCCCATTTGTCTTTCACTTAGTGTGTTATGTTTTGAACGATTTAGAATTGGTGATACTTTGAAAGGAATAAATTATTGCACGGCAATGAGTATTTTCAATCGCTTGATTGCACAAATGTTATGCAATTCAACAAGAAACCTGGAGGAGTGAACGATGATCATGTGCTCGGGTACACTCAATGGTCTCCACATATGGTCAATGTCCTCTAGCAAGAACTGCTATCTTTGGTGAACGACCGCCTAGTCGTGACCCTCCGAAGTGTTTGTTGACAACCTCGCCCCTGTTCTGAGTGGACGAAAATCCCAATTTGGAGGGAGAAATATTCAAGAGCGTGCGGAATAAAGAAAGTGGCGAAGAAGACGACGAAGTCTCATGGAATCTCGTACCATTTCTTTCATTGGCACTTTGCTTTCATTGACCGAAGTCCGCAATAAAAGAAGAGACACTAGTCGAAGGAGCATGCCATTGATCTGTAGAAGAGTGGAGGATGACAGCAATGTACTGGGTGAATGGCCGACAATGATCCGTGTCAATTGGTACAGACGAGAAAAGGACGACGACGGGTGACAACCGCTCTCACTTCAGCTGTCTGATTATTGACGTATGGCTACTGTGTGGAACTCCCCAAGATATGAAATGACACGTCAAAGGACAAAGGTATTTCATAATCAGGAAAAGACGACGAATATCATGCAGCCAACTCTGATGGAAAGTCATTACAAGGTTTGCGTTGCAGGAAACGATTGTCGCACTGTTTAGGTTGTTCCTATTGTTACCGTTGAACCTTCGAGTTCTCAAGAAGCATTGCATCCGCAGAAACTGTGTAAGCGAAACGAGGTTTGTAAAGAATGCATAGAGAAATGATTATTGCACGTGAGTATTTATTTCTCGTCAGTTGATTCTTGCATAGTCCAAACGGTCTCAGAGGTCAGTCCATGCCAATTCTTCACTGCACGAGTGTGGAGATTCTTGAGTGAACAATGTTGTCGTGTCGTCTCGTCACTAGCGTTTACGAATACATCGCATGGATATACATTCCAAAATACCCACAATTATGAATCCTTCTTCCTTCCCCCACTCCTTTTGATCCAATAGTCAGTGACTATCAGCATGTTGATCTTGGAAGGGGTGGAAGCCGTGATTAAGCTCGTTGGATGCATATTTTTCCCATTTTTCGTCTTCGTTCTCATCCGCAGTAAGCAGAAGTCCTTCAGGACTCTCTACTTCGCCCTATTCTACCTCACTGGTATGCATAGTCGACTAGTAGTATGGTCTTTATGGGTAGTCGACGACTACCCATAAAGGAGCCACAAAGGGAGATTTATTTGCATGCACTTTCTTTTTTTTTTTTTTTTTTTTTTTTTTTTTTTTTTTTTTTTTTTTTTTTTTTTTTTTTTTTGTTATTTTTTTATTGGATTTTTTTAGTGAGTGATTGTTGTGTGTGTTGGGGGTTTGATTTCATTCCTCTCTTCTCATTTTGATCATTCCT
>JACMIF010003695.1:0-13917 GCA_014805445.1 Diplogasteroides magnus | reverse complement strand
AAGATGTTTTCCAGTTATTCATGTATACAACTGTTTCACTATTTTCCCTCGAGTTGCATTGGTATCAATGTAGATAAATTATTATTATTATTCATCTATGACCACGCTTGATGTATTTGTTCCTTTGATTCACTTCATAATGTATTCCTTCGTATTCTCATTGTCATTGGTCCTTCTTCATGAGCCTTCTCAACTGTTACTACTCATACCTCTCAAATTAAAGTTGGCTGGTCTCAATTGTACACGAAAAGCCTTTGGATGCCTTAAACGTTGTCAACTTTAGACTGTGTACCTTCCAGAACGTTTCATAGTGTTGTCTTGGTTGTATCCTCCCTGTGACATGTCTCTTCTCTACCTGTGATTACCCCATCCCTCTCCCTAATGGCCTTTCCCCCATTACAACACCTTTGCCTGCCAGCTAGAGTCTAATTATCCTTCTGTACAACTGAAGAAGTCTTCTCTCATCAAGAGTACATTAAGAGTCACTCGATCTCACTTGGGTAGACAGTGTACATACTTGGACAGTAGAACAGCCCTTCCCCCTCCCCTTCCCCTCCCTCTCCCCATTGCCCTCCGGCAAGTAATCTCATCTCTTGCTACTCTCGACTTATCCCAGTGTCCTTATCTGTTTGGAGTCCTTTTCTTTCTTTTCACTCCTCTGTGTGTGGGATGCTTCTCATTGACAGTTGTGTGTCAAGTGAATGAGGCTGTCACAAATGACATAATATGTCTCATCTCTCACCTCATGAGTGATGTGTGTAAGCCCTTCGACCATCTGTGAGTCCCTTTCCGCCCTTTCATCTATCCATAAACTGTCCTCTTTAATCCTTCATATTCTTCTCTTCTGTGTGTACCCTTCAGTTCAACCCTAATCATCTTTCTTTCCTTTCAATAGTTTACTCGTTGTAGTAATCGTCTCCGATTAATCGTGTCTTCTGTGTATACTTCCCCTTCCATCTGGTCTCGTCTTTTGTACTCCTCCTCCCCTTCAGATTCCCTTGGACTCTTCTAATCCTCCAACGGTCACAATGAAATATGGCCCTTTCCCTCTCGTAATCACAACTTGCTCTTCTGTTATTCTTTCCATCTGGTTCAGAAGTGTTTGTCGTGTTTCTCTTCCTAATGACTATCTTCAGATGATGATATACTCTTCCCTTCTTCTTTTCCTTCTCCTTCACTCATTCGGTCAGTTTCCCCCATTCAACCCTCATGAATATTGCCCCATGTGGAAACATTGAGAGAAGTTTCTTTTGTGTTGTGCGGAAGGGAGTAATGGAGACTCTCTCACACAGTCTAAAGGTGTTCCTGTCAGTTTGTCAATTGGGGAAATGCCATTGTGAGAGGGAGAATGAGTGACAGTTGTCATTCATCCAAGGATTGGGACACTCTAATGAACAATTGATGCCAGATATTGGAACCAGACAAGATTTACAGGACAATTCACAAATAGATATATGGGGGTTCATTCTGTGGATTCAACTGACGTATGTGAGTGAGGTATAGGGTTGGTTGTATCAATTGAGTCGTATCACTCAGTCATAGTTGGGTGCACCTGCAGCCTCATTCCATTCCTCTCAAGTGTTATTGCAATGTTGCAAGAGGCCACCTTTGGGGGGTGTTTATCCCCCCAAAGACACACACGAAATGTGAAAAGTGATCCCCCCACAGAATAGCCAATAGACTAATGTAGGGACTTTGAGATGGAGACAGTCTGCCATTGGAAGACAGTTTCTATTGTCTCTGTTTAGAGATAGGGGGGAGGCACTTGAGAATGAGCTTTCCCTTGTAGAGGGTCAACCACTCCTTGTAACTCCATTACTCACAACAAAGGATAGACGATGAGAGATGCGCTTGATGACCTAATGGAGGGGGGAAGAGACCATCCCAAGGGAAAAGCAATCACTTCACACATTCATCACATTCGGGAACCATCAGTCTCACATTCTAATAGTCAAGATGGAATATGTCAACTATACATCTATACAGTCAGATATTGAATTGGGTAGAATGACAAGATTGACATGCGTATGGGACGGTCATTTGAACGTTTCATTGCAGGTGAAACAACATGTCCAATGGGATGGAATGGAGTGGGACACAATATGAACACAAAGTGAGTCAATCATCGTCCGGACTCATTCAATGCTTATAAGTATTTATGTTTTGCGAATACAGTTCTGACATAACAATGACTTTAAAATAAGAGTTGTTTGCAATTTGATATTTCTCCTTGGACATGAAGATTGTTTTCTTTCTTCTTGTCTTCCCCTGGACGTTCGTTTTGTTTAGATGTGTCCGTCCAATAGTGTATCCTTGCACAAGACATGAGGCAGAGAAGAAATGTCGATCTGAGGGAGGGGAACTACTCATTCTCAATGATCATTCACTATTACAAGATGTTGAGGATATTCTATATGTGAGACAGTCAATCTTTACTTTCACAATTGATGGATTGGTAAGGATCACGGCACTTGCGAAAAGACACTTCCGCACAGAATAAATTACAAATATGAACAAAACATTGTTGTTCTGAATCGTCTCGATGAGATAAGCAAATTTCCTGTTGGAACCGGCCTTTGAAAATGAAAACTGGTAGAGATAGATGCCTGTGCGCAAGTGTCTATTCCATTGTTTGTGGAAGTGTCTTGATCCCGATTAGCCGTGTAGTAGGAGACAAGAATGAGTGTGAAGACAAGTTGATTGTGATTAGTGTACTGATTCATGGGGATTATTATCTTGGTTTATTTGACAGGAACTGTACGAGATTGGACTGATCGAGGATAAATGGATTGTTGCATCGATGACAAAGGAGGAAGAAACTGCAATACTACAGAGGAATAAGAATGGAAAGTATATTGGGTGAGTAGAATGGATCATTGACTGATTTCCCTTTTCATTGGATACTCATTCCCCTCAATTGTCCCATTCTAATCTCTATATCGCATCTCCTTTGACGTTCACATTTGAACAAAAAACAACAACGAAACCAGACGATTTCGCATGAGAAAAGGATGTTGAATAAACGACGGATTGATTGATATTTCATTTTGCAGAAGTCATGTCACTTCGTCAACAATGCTTCCATTCATGTGTTCACTCACTTCTGGTGGATTGAGGAATGCCCTTCTAAGAGATGAACTCATACCAAAAGGTTTGCTTTTAACAAAGAATGACGAATACAATCAAAGATGAGTCAATCATCGTATCGTTGTGATTGTGTGTGTAGATTGAGAATGTTTCAGGTGCTCCTCATATAACATGGGATATGCCATCAGAAGTCTTTTTCTTCCCTCGTCCAGATGGAGAAACTCTCATTCTTCGTTGTCCCTTCAAGGGAAATCCTCCTCCAAGAATAGTCTGGTACAGAAACGACGTTCCTTTGGTCAGTTCACTTATTGATCTCTATAGTTTGGGCCAAAACCTGTATCGACTAGGTGAGAACATTCATTCGTATCGAAAAAAATTTCCGATACGATGTTCAATGATATTATCATTGATCTTCATATAATGTAATCGCTTTCGTTTGGATGCGTGAACCCTTGGAAATGATGAGAGAGAGAAATGCATAGAGGAGAAGCAATATTTTGTGTCTCTCGTTTCAATTAGAGCTTCTCATTGTGACAAATGGAATGGAAGGGCTCATTGTGCATAAAAGGAATGACACAATTAATTCATTCAAGACTAGGGTAGGGAAAGCAAGTAGTAGCGCATTTACCTGTCATCTGATTCCCTCGGAGCGATTGTCCAGTTGAGAGAGACAACCGCTCCCATAGAATTAGATGAAAGAAAAACACTAATTTGTCGCAACCGGTGCCCGGGAGTCACATCGAGGAATGAAATGAGTGGGACTCCCGTTCAGGAATGAGAGTCCCGTTCATATGGAGTACCATTCATGCCTCTTCTAGGGTGTCGCTCGCGGTGACTTTAGTGCATTCGATGTGTCTCTACTCTCCGAGGAGCGGTTGTCTATTGATTGCAGAGACGACCGCTCCCCGGAGAGTAGAGACACGGCAAATGTACTAAAGTCACCGCGAGCGACACCCTAGCCTCTTCCTCTTCATTCGTTGTCATTTCCGAATCCAACCATTTACAGCTCTTTTTGTCAATAGGCAGCATTTTATCACATAAGAGAGCGTTGTATGACTTTCCCTGTTGGGAGTGCAGTATTTTGAAGGAAAGGAAAGGGGGACAGATGTGAGAAGAGAATGAGAAGAGCTCAATTGGCATCACTCTCGTATATGATAAATCATCCAGTCACCAATAGAATCTTGCATAAGAGAAGAGAGAGAATGAATAGGAATACTGAATCCTCAAATGGGAGGAACTACTCATTTCCTCAATTGGACACTTTGTTTTGTCCATTGACCATAGTGAAAGAAGTCTCTGAATGTGACATTGAGGAAGTGTTGTTACAGGAAGAGAAGGATCTGAATGGAACATTCCTCATATCAGGAGGAACCCTTCTCCTTCCTCCAATCTCTTCCCTTTCATATTCATCCTTCCATTGTCTTGCCATATCTTCACTTGGTAGTGCTCGATCGCCTCCAGTTGTCCTCAAGGTATCCTCCTCCTCCTCAATCCCTTCCTCATTCCTTCCTTTCAGCCAGCCTTCCTGGACCCATTTCCTCCTTCTCGTTTGGATTCCTTTCCTCTTCTCAATGGAGGTGCCCATCTGCAATGTCTTCCTCCTCCTCATCAACCCAGTGAGTACTCATCCTTTCCCCCTTCAAGGCCCTTCCCTCCCACTAACGATTGTGGTCTCCTCGTTTAACTCAATGCATCCCCCTCCCGCATGCTTCCAATCTCCCTTCCATTGTCATTTGCATATCCTCTGATTGTTAAGTCCTCTTCCTTCCCTCAAAACAATTCCTTCTTTTCTCTTCCACAACTTCTCTTCTTCTCCTCTTCCTCAATATTTTCTTCAATTAGGATGGGCAAGAAAGCAATATCGTCTTTCAGTGAGTGTACCTCTTTCAGTCTCTCATTCTTCATTCTCTTCTCATTCAAAACATTGCCTTCTTCTCTTTCCTTCAATCCCAATAGGATCACTTATCATAGAGTACTTCTCTCCCTTGAGGGTCTCCTATCATCCCCCTCTCACTCTTCAAATAACCATCCTCTATCATCCCTCTCCTCTTCTCTCAACTTCAATGTTCACATTGCCATCTCCAGTCCTTTACACTCCTCCCTTAGCCCTTCCCCTTGGGTCTTCCCCCTCTTGTCTTCATTCTATGCAATCTTGCTCCTCCCTCTACTCCTCCAACCTACATTCTTATCGCATTCTTACACGTTTATGATATCCTCTCTACAGAGTTGACTCTTCGTCCTACTTCAGGTCATTTTCAACCTAGCCTTCCTCTCTTGCAGTCTCCTACAGTACTCTTCCGTGCAGGACTCCCTTATCTATGACTAGCATGGCCGCTTTCTCTGTTTCTGTTGTGTGTGATATTCACTGACTTCCCTTGTCTTCACATCACTTCATTGCATGATGTCGCTTCATTCGGTCAGTCACAGCCTTAACATTCTCTTCCCTTCCCTTTCGTCCTTTCTAATCCCCTTGAGACACAGAAGGGGCTTACGAGTCCATTCCCTTCTCCCTTTGTCGCGCACCATACAACCACAGCCACTTATCGGTCGTCCCTCTTACTCATTGGCAATGTACATTTGTCGCACTCGCACCATGCACTCCACGCACTCCACTCACTCGCACGACACACAATGCACCGTACTAGTCACAGATTCACTCGCACTCTCACTAACACCCACAGTACACTCGCACTAGGCACTACAGTAGTCAGTACAGTAGTCAGCAGTCACTACAGTAGTCAATACGGTACCCACTCGCACCATTCTCCTCCTCTGTCCTCATATGCCTGCATGTACCTCCACAGCCTTTCCACTGTATCATTCACTTCACTTCACTTGACAGTCTTTTGTAGTGAGTGGTAGACATGCTTGGTGACTAACAATCACTTGCATTTGGTGGCTTGCAGAGTCATTGACGTTTACGTGGTTGGAAGAGAAGAATGAAACAAGTGGAGGACCTCCTTTGGTGGAAGAAGATGAAAGAAGATTCGTTTCCATTGATGGAAGTCTATTATTCTCACATGTTAAGAAGGAAGATGATCACAGGTCAAATCATCCAATCTTTCATATGACAATGTTCTCATTATAGACATGCGTGTTCCATTCGAGTTCCAGCCACAGACTCTGGCCATTATGGACCATTCTTTAGATTGATTGTTCCTTCAAATCACAATGAAGAACTGTTCGCACCTCGATTTGAGGATGATTATCCCAAAGTGAGATCCTTGACTGATCTTCCCTCACTAAACAACAATTCCCTTCCGATCTTCCCTGATGTTCCATTGAGAAAGCAGACAGTCTATTTGGAGTGTTTCGCATTTGGAAAGTGAGATTATCTTTTTTTCCTCTTTTTTACTTGACTAATTTTCCGTCATTGTGTCTGTGCATACGGGTTCCTTTCATTGGATCCGTTCATTTTTTCGAATAGTAAATGTGGCGGAGACCCTAAGAACCTCACGGTTGAAAGTGAAAGGGATTCGAGAATGGACCAACTGACGTTTTGCCCCCGAACGGTCGTTTTTACCGTTAAAACAGGTTCAGCCATGGTGGTGGCAGAGGTTTGTGGGACGCGGAATGAAGTGACCCAAATGATGAAGGATTAGATCATGTCAAACATTGTCGTGTCCCCATTCACAGTCAATAACAGTTAATAGTATAAGAATAGGGTCAGAGAAAAGACTCCATTTAGTCCATCTCCTTCATATGGATGGGCAAGAGTGGATGGAAGGCCTCTTCCTACTAGAGCATCTCTACTCAATCATGGAAGAGTCCTCAGGATAGAAGAAGTTGAAGCAGGAGATGGAGGAAGATATGTGTGTACAGCAGGCAATGAGAGAGGAATACAGACTGCAAGGGTGGCACTCACAATCAGAGGTTGGAATGAATAGGGGAGTGAAGGGAAGAGATATTCAGATGTACCATCTATTGTGATTCCATTGGTAGACACACTAGTGTCAAAGGGAGAATCACTCACTCTTGATTGTCCACTTTCAACTGCTGATCTCATTTCAACTATTGAATGGTTCAGAAATGGAAGACCTCTAGTCAGAATGTTATTGAGTACATCACAGAGGAAGAGAATCAGGACATCTTCATCGAGGTTGCAATAGAGAAGAAGATAAAGAAGAATAACATTCCCTTTCAGTCTACACATTTCCCCCGTGGAAGTAGAGGATGGTGCAGTGTATTCATGTATTGTGAGTAATGATGTGGGATCAACATCTTCTTCTTGTCTGGTGGAAGTTCGAGATCTTCCCCCTTCGTTCCCTCCATTGTCTCTTCCTGGAAAGATCTATGCAGTGACTGGATCATCACTGGTTGGACTCTTCTCATTCATATTCTCACTCATCAATACACATTACAGAGTATTCCATGTGCACATCAATCATCTCCAAGGGGGAAGACTCAATGGACAAATGCAAATGGACAAATGATTGGACATAAGGGAAGAGTAAGGGAGAATCATGGAATACTGCACATTGATCATGTTGAACATGGTCAGTTCATACATCTGATCGAACTCTATTATTTCAATGATTTCAGTTGATGAAGGACCATACTTCTGTACAGTTCAGAATCGTCTTGGGAAGGCTCATGTCGCTACTCAACTACTTGTTATCGGTATTCACTCATTCTCTTCACACTCCACCTGAATTATCATTTTGCAGATCGTCCGGAGATTCTTCTGAACGCGAAGACCTCCCTCACTCCTGCCAATATCACTTGTGAAGTACAACTTTCGTGTACATCTGAGTGTCCCGAACCCCTTCTGGAATGGGCGACATTCAATGACAAACCACTCCATAATACATTCAGGAAATCACCAGTACAGGTATTCCATTCATGAAGACAGAACTATATTTTGTTTTGTGTTCATTGATGAGATGTAATTGTCAGATGAAGGAGGGGAAACGGAATAGAGAAGGAGAAGAATCAAGACACAGAATTGGACGATTTGCATGTGGACAATTGTATGGAAGAGAGAACGAAGTGAGGATAAGGGTGATAAACAGACAGAAGAAGAGACAAACATTGAGATGGATACTGAGACCACTCATCTACCACCCACACCTATTGGAGTGAGAATAGAGGAGAGGAAGGGGGGAGTGCTCATTAGATGGAATATGCCACCCAGAAGGGAATCAAGAGAGAATGAAAGAATAGATGATGTAAGTGAAATAGGAAGAAGAATACGATGAGAATGGAGGATTAAGGCAAAGGTTGATGGATACATTGTGGAAATGAGAACAAAGGAGAATAGAGGATGGAAGAATGTATCAAGGAGGAATATTCATTCTATTGGAGAGAGATCAGCCTTATTGGAGAGTCTCATTCCCAACATATTCTACCAAGTGAGAGTCTTGTCCACTATGGACATCATAATGATCATTCGTTCAGTTCCGAGTTCGTTCTCTTTCTCAATCCACCAGAGGAGATGCTTCATTGCCTTCTGAATGGATGAGGACTCCTCAATCTCCTCCAATCGAAACAATCGATAATCTACGATGGTCTGCTGAGGGATCACAGATACTCCATGTGGAATGGGATCCAATTGAGAAGGTACAGTATCCTCAATCTCTTCTGATCGAACGAATTCCATTCAGGAACACCAATCAGGCAGTGATCTCCGTTATCGTGTCTCATGGGGAGATGCCAAATCTGCCCCTCTTCATTCATTTGAAGTGGGAATTGGAACATTCATCCCTTCCAATAGACAATGTTACAGACTCGTCTTCCTAATGCGAAGATCGTAGTGAACTCATCTGAATCGTGTAGCTCCATTGTTTTGTCGGTGCTTCCATTGAACAATGAGGGAGAATCAACAGTAGCAGCCTCTACTATTGCATTCCTCAATTCAAAAGGAGAACTACGTGATGTTGTATTGACTGAGGCAATGGCTGTCAATTCATCCACTCTCATTCTCACATGGAAATGGAATGAGGATGGATACTGCCAGTCACTCTATGCAGTAGAGATCAATTGTACCACTGATCATGGGGATACTGTAACTGTCTCTGTCTCTGCTGAACACTCCTCATTTGAACTATCTGGACTCATTCCTTCTGCTGAATACTCCTGCCATTTGAGACCATTCGATAGGCAAGACTCACCTAAACATCCTCATAAAGCAGTATCGGTTTCAGAAGGAACAACTACGGTAAGAGGAGTAATACTCTATCTGTCATGACAGAGAGACATCCTCCTGAAGCTGCTCCACAAGTGACATCATTCGGATGGAAACTGGAGGTACACAGAGTGGTGAAAGATGTACGAATAACAGACTTTTCTAGGATGATGGAAGTATTTCAACGATCTTGGAGTGGACTGCAGTTCCTTTTGAGATGGGAATGGGAGGAAATGGAACGAGATGGGGATACAAAGTGAGAAGAGGAGGGAGAATAGACGACATATGAACAATTGAGGTGTTTGTCTCCATTTCTGACTCATCCACAACATTCGATATGCCTGAGGAAAGACTGACAAATCCAGCGAAGCCTTCAGTCAGATTGGAAGGATTGCAACCCATTTACACATATCAGGTGGAAGTGAAAGAGAATGAGAGTAAAGGGAATAGTTACAGGCTCGAGTGGCAGCATACAATGCAGGAGGAATCGGACCATTGAGTGAATCAAGGAGTATTCGATTAGGATTGAGATACTTCCAATTACAATCTACTGCATCTCATGTATCAATATTGGCTCTAGTCATTCTATTGATTAGAATATATCTACCTGAGTAGTCATTTGTATGATTGAGTCAGTTATTCCTATCGGGTCTTCACTACGGGTCGTCGTCTCACTTTCAATATCTCCCCATAATATGCCATAAGTGGAAGCCGGTGCACACAATCGCTCAGTGAATTGTTTATGATAAAGAAGAGTGATATCAATTGAATGAATACAAAGACAACAATTGAGCAATGAAATGAAAGAACAAGGAAAGAGACATTGAAAGGGTCAGGAATCATCCAGAGGACTAACAGAAGCCATTGGATCTGCATCCAAATCAACTTTAGACAAGTCACTCAGGTAGTAGCCCCAGTAACTGAAAGGAGAATCAACATGATGAACACTTATGAAGGAACTCACCAGATGTTGAATATGCAATAGGTTGTGGGAAATAGAATGGCACTGAACGAATAGAGATTGAGGAGTTGTGGAGTGAAGGAGGCTTACCTATAGAAGTCAACAGATTCAGCCCGTATATCCTTAATCTTCTTGATTCTTGTCCAGATTGCTCTGAAGAATGATCTGGACCTTCTTCTGTGTGCAGAATGTGATGAGAATGTGGATATTTGTGGTTGCAAAGCGACTGCATCCACAGGAATCTCAAATGGATTGCATTCCCTTTAGTAGATGGCAACTTCATTCAATGCGTCACAAGCACATCTCTGATTTAATCGTCAACCTCTTTGCCTTCTCAAGGATCCTGTCAAATGGAATTGAGAATGGAGAAAGGCTCTCAACGAAAGATTCTACTTGAACTATTGAGATGAAGTAGAATAAGAGAATAAAGTATAGTTGAATACTATGAGAATCGCTCAATAATGAGCATCAACTTCAAATGGTGGATCATACTGTTTGTACGACTGATTCAAGTGTAATCGAACCTCAATATCTTTCCTTAGAGATGAACATCTTTTGTCAGTCCAGAACTAAAAGTTAATGAATAAAGAAGAGAACGTAACGAAATGATTGACCTGACGTAACTCCATATGGGGACTTGATTGAATTCCCTTCCACGAGAATTCCTCATCTTCATCCACTTTCTTCTTCTGAATTGTTGGAATAACAGGAAGACAAGAATAAAAAGACCTTCTTCTTTGGTGGAAGTCCCTCATTTCTACACATGAATCCAATGAGGGCCAATTCAAGTAGAGACATGAATATGAATAACATTCCACTCAACATCCACACATCTATTGCCTCAATGCCTTCATTCTACAGTCTCCTCATCATTCATCCAACCTTGACATATGATACACGTGGCAAGTTTCTGATGATATTTCCAAATTGGAATGTCATTGCAAGGAGAGAATTAACACCGAGCATTGTCCGTGCAGGAATGGCACTTGATATGTTATGATAGAAGAAGAGAAGAGAAGACACTCACCGAGATCCGAGGTAGAATGATATCCAACTGATTATGATCGTTACCATTGTAGGAATATAGCCCTATAGTGACAATTGAGAGAATGATAAAGGGACAGAGACAACCTGTAGAATGTACCATCCATATCTTCTTTTGAAGACAAATGATACTGTCAACTCATCCCACCATCCAGCAGGATACATCTGAAGACACGAGAAGTCTTCCTGAGAAAAGATTAGAGATGCACCTGTTCCACAGCAATCACTGAGAAGTTGACCATTTCAAAGTCAGGCAATTGGATTGATTTGAGTATCATAACAGGATAGGGCTGATTCCATTCCATTCGTACTTCACCCGTGTTGTAGTTGTATCTGAGTGGATATTGCAGACAAGAACATTCAATTGAATGCTCACGATTCAAATGTGAGGTAACACTTTTGGCTATCGAATGGAAATCTCTTCAGATTCATATTACATGGTCCAGTCAACTTCATTCTGTAGTTAGTCCATAATGTTCCATTAGAGAATACCATGAGGAAGACATTTCTGAAATGATGTCTTCCCTCCAACGACCAAATCGAAATAGAATGCTCTGTTCCTAATTGAAAGACCGACAAGAAGAAAATAGAGACTCTGCATGGGTAGACCTTCTCAATGGGGGGGGGGGAAAGAAGTTCAATTGAAGGGAAAGAACAGTAAAGATGCGCTCACCGAAATGGAGACTCGTGAATGGCTGCATTCTTGGAATTGATGAAACACGTATTGGGAATCCATAGTTTTTGAAGTACCTGAGAGAAGGAATGACGAAGAAAGAGGGAGGAAGGACTGACCTTATCGTCAAATGATATGTTTGATTTACACGGATTCATGTAATCGAATATGAGGGCAGGATCCTCCCAGAATTCATTGATGTAAAGGTCTACAAAGGAGGAAATGTAAGTGCACTCTCATGTTTCATCCCCAAAGAGAGAGAGATGACACATTCTTTTTGAAACCCTCCCAGACATTCTGAGGTCCCACAAGGAACTTCGTCCACTCTAAGAAAACGTTTGCATTTCCGAGCATGTCTGGGCAATCAAAGGGACACTTTCAGTGAAACGAACACGGAAAGACGAACATTTTCATCCATTTCTAAACTCTTTAGAATATACCAATTTCGAAGTCTTGAGTTAGTTCAGACACTGATGTCACTTCCTGAACCCACATGTCTACTCGAACATGTACTGGATGGGCAGGAATGTAGTGCTGGAATGGAGGAAGAGTAATGGATGAGTAGTACTCTTTACCTTGTTGTATGTCTCCTTGAGGATACTACTAATGATTTCAGTATCATTTGCACATTGTGATGGATTCATTCCATGTCCAGAAGACAACAATTCAGTGAGGAATGAGACCATCACCCATGCGGGATGGCTCATCTGCAATTGAAGTGAATGAGAAGAAGGAGGAGAAAGACACTGACCTTCCATCAGTGGAAGACACACATCAATGAATGACAACCTGAAAGAGTCCAATCAAACAAAGACGACACGAACACGGGAGGAGATTGATAAAAAGAGAGGAAGAGGTCCCCCAGGACACACACTCCACATGAACAATGTGTCATTCTGACACAAGCTGCCACCCTTGACATTCATTCTGATTGGTTCTCAGGACTGTGATCGAGGACTAAGAAGGAATGAGGAGAAGAGAACGAAAGGTGAGAAGAAGGGCAATTACTCTTGAGAAGGTTGCATAACGGAAAGGACTGTGAAGAGGGGAAAAGGATTTGATATCCCATTTCAGACTAAGATTGAAGGTCTGCTTCCCATGAATATCCATTTGAGAGACAAAGAAAGGAATGAGCTCATAAGTGAGAAGAGGGCACTTACAGAGTAGACTAAGGTGAGAAATCAGAAGAAGTCAAAGAGGGTAAACAACCAATGGAATCAGGTGGGACTGCAGGAGGAAAGAGGAAGGAGGACCACGCCCTCGTCCCCCTTCAACCACCCTAACACGATCAGAGGAAGGTGAAGGCATGGATTGGGTGAGGATGGGAGGGGGGCATCATGTACGATGAGGAGCACATCATGTAGAATGAGGACATCATGTAGGATGAGGATGAAGAGAATAAACTGCATATGGAGAAGAGACTTACTTGCCCTATCCTGCTAGTAGCAAATTTGATTGGTGAGGGTCTGCGCTTGATTGTAGACCCTTGAGGGGCAGAGGAGGGAAGAGAGTGCTTCCTTCTTTAGCATTCAATCACATGGGTCATCAGATAGAAACACAAGAAGAAGAAGAGGAACTTAACTCATGTACCAGAGATGTACATTCCAATCAGGTTAAGTCACAAGCATGTCTATCTTACCCTTAGTCAGTATTATTCAAAAACAGTGGAATACGATTCCAGAAGGGATAGAACGGAGGCAGAGGAATAAGGTATTCGTTCATACGATATTCGACTTGGACCTGAGACTGTTCTTGGGCCGAGTGCTCACATGGCGACGACATGGTACCGAAGTCTTGGCCATACCACAGCGTTTCATAGCCGGACCTTTGGCACCGAGCCAAGAAAAAGAGTTGCAGTTTGACTACTGTAAAAATACCGTAATTTCAATCGATATATCACGCTTTCAATCAATAAACACTGTTGATGATCATGAATGATACGGTATTTCGCCATAGGGTACGTCGAACTGCCTTATTCTTGGCATTTTGCCCAATGTCCGCCTCTCCCTACGCTCCGAAACGCTGTGC
>JACMIF010003694.1:0-13922 GCA_014805445.1 Diplogasteroides magnus | reverse complement strand
CGTGTGATTTGGCACAATAGAGAATCAAGTGCCAAATCAAACATTTCGAATTTCTGTCCTTTCTCTGCTTTTCTCTCAGAAAATACCATCTTTTCCACGGAAAACAGAAGTTGAAGGAATTGAGTTTCAAAAATCAAATCAAACTTAGCGAATTTCTCATATTTCTCCGCTTTTCTATGCTAAATCACCCTCGTTCCCGCTGCTGTCCCAATATCAATTAATACAGCACCAAAAAACCAAATCAAACCTTTCGAATTTCTCATCTTTCTCCACTTTCCTCTCATGCCCGTTTTTATGATACCCAAATCACCTCCTTCTCTGCGCAGCCTAAACGTTTAGGAATATTTCATTCAAACGAACTTCAATCTACACAGACAATTGAAAACTGCACTGACTATGCAATATAACACGTAATTGGTTGCAAAGGTGAGCACAACAAACAACGAGACTACTTCTAGGAGATACGGTTCAATGACATACGGATTGACAAAGTGAATTTCAAGGTCCAATAGACTGCAGAGATCGGTGTAAGTGGTTAGGATCACATTAAGAATTTCAACCTCCTCAAGCCAATCCGACTATATTTTTTTACTCTGTTGAATACAGCTCGGAAAGAACTTGGGAGGTGCGAATTAACATTTAGCAACATCCGAAATATCGTCAATCATCCCTCGCCATCACAACGATAGTCACAATGGACAAAGGAACGCGCGACAAAGTCCAGTTGGTTCAGCTTCTTCTCAAGAGGACCGCCAATGTCGTGTGTGATCTGAAATCAAATAATCAAAGATCAAAGATCAAAGATCAACAATCAAAGAGCAAGTATCAAACCTTCAGTGGAAGTTCTTCATCCATGACGATGTGCAGCTCAACGATGCACTTTTCTCCAGCGTGATAGAGCATTACATGATCGATTTTTCTGAAATTTCGGCATAGATGAGTATCACATTTTCAAATATATTTGTCAGCCGAAAGATTTTTCAAATGACGTATTATAGAGTCGACCAAAGGGCATGTAAAACATGAGAGTTACAGTCAGTCAAAAACTTATCAAGCGTACTGTGTATACGAGTTCGGTTGGAATGCAAAATAAAAACAAACAGCTGCTTTAAGAAAAGCTATACTTGTATTTGACTCTAAGCCCGAAAATACAAAAAAGTAGGTATGTAGATAATTCTTCGGCGAGCTTCGGCGTATTTACGACATTTATCAGAGATCTTATACAAATGAATAATGACGATAATAATAAATCATAATAACCAAAAAAATAGTATCGAAAACAACATAATCTATACCTTTCTCAGCAACAAAATGACATAAATGGAATCATTATCATCGGGAATTTCATGTGATGTAATTGGTGAAGCAGCATCATTATATTTCACCCAGGTCGATTCGTCTCCTCTCACAAAACACGTGTAGTGGCCTGCAGAAGAATTACGTGGGGCGTATCTCCCCCAACTCCCATAGTGAATGGCTGCCTTCGCCGTCCATTCCTCTGCAACGATTGAATCGATTATATTTCTAAATCGCTCTTGTCATATCACCTCCTCCGATACTGGCATCCAAAGATCCTGTCACTCCTCTTTTCAGTGAGAACTGCTTGATTCGGATTCTGGGTAGTAGTGTTCCTGCTATTCTGCTGCTATAAGGAACTGCGTATCCTGCGGGAGCTGAGAAATCATTCTCGAACTGTTCACACTCCATCTTCAGTTGGCGTTGCAACGTATGATTCAATGGAAAGACCTGAAAGAAAATTGATATATTAGTAACACCAGAACATGCAGACATCTCCTCTGTCGTTCTTAATCTTGTAGTCCTCTGTCAATCGAGCATCATGGCCCACTGCAGTTATGGCCTCCATCAGGGAAACAGTCAGCGCTTCCGAGATTGCCTTATTCATCCCCGGTGTATGAATCGGTAAGAGTAAAATCAGGAACTTCTGGTGGAGACCAATCTGTGATGACATGGTTGTTAAAAAGGGAACGGACAACAAGCAGAAGTGTTTTTTTCTATCGTCTAATTCCCCTGCAGCTGTTGTCCATCACATAAGAGGACAATTGCTCCAAATCGCACGTCTGTTTGCATTTCCTGCTCATTGTTTACTATTGATCATTACATGTTGTCGTACCTCCAACGTAGCCGTATAGCGTGCAGTAAGCTCCTCTTTTTTCCATCGTGGGCAGTTCCAGAGACGCATGTCAAAGGGCCTGGAGAAAATGTGCGGCAACGTGTGCACTTCACCAGTGATTGGGATGTCGACGGTCGAAGTATATTCATTATTTTGCACCTGAACACTTCCCTTGAGCAGTGCATAACGAATTTGATATTACCACTTCCTCATCGCATTCTGGGCACGTTCCTTTGATGTTTAGGTGAACTTCAAAGAAGTTGTTCAGTTCGGGAACGTCACGCAGATGCTGCATAATCGTCTGGATGACAATATCCACTCCTTCTTGGTCGCCTGTTTCTTTAATGTCAGTGACAAATGACGAGAGTAGTTTTCTCAGTTGGTCAACTTCTTCCAAGGGAACTATCCTGCTTGTTGGCGCATGGATGTACTCGAAGAACTTGGCGAAGAACGCATTCTTTGTGGCCTTCTTCAGTGGAATTCCGTCATCCAAAACGAATTTCCATTGGGGAAGGTCTGCAGCGATCGATCGGAAAAGCTGCAGAACTACGATGAGAAAGCAGTTGTAGCCAGAATTGCGGAATAGGAGATGCAGACGGAGGGACAAGGAGGTGATATTCGACACGAGGGCAGTCATGGGAGAGGGGACAGGGAGTGCGTAGACGTCATCGTCTTCTGCAGTCACTGACTTGCGTGCGATGGACTTCGTTCTGCTCCTATGTATCTTATCTGGAGTAGTGAGAGGAGAGGGGTTCAATTGGGCATACTTTGCTCTCTTTCGGGGACTCCTCATAGTGGAATCCGTGCGTTCCCTCTGCTGCTCATCACCTCTGTGAGCTGGATGGGCCACAGCTGGAGTATCCATTGGAGGCGGATTCTTCCTTGGCCTTCCACGAGGTCTCTTGGGTGCACTGTCGGTTGAAGAAACGACTGGCTTTAACGCAGCACGAGTTGTACTGAAAGTGGAACAATTTAATCATTAGCGAACCCTGAATGAAAACCTCCTGGGCCACTTCTTGACGCAGTCAGGGAGTGCGTTGAGAGGATCCATTGGTGGTAGTTGTGCTTTCTGTCTAAGACGATAGTACTCAGCATACGCGAATGAATACGCGCAGAAGGCCTGCTTGGATATGCCCACAATGTGCAAGCCTGAAAGCCTGCGTGCACGAGACATCGCCACGAATCTGAAGTATCAGTTGAGTCAGTTCAAATATTACAATAAGCATACCCCATACCGGACTCGTGAGTGTTACGGATGTCGGCAATGAGATTGTCGACGGAAAGACCCTGGCACTTGTGCACAGTGATGGCGTAAGCCACCATAAGCGGGAACTGTGTGCGTGCTTGTGTCCGCACTCCGTTGTCGACGTCGAATGTGACGCTCACTCGTTGGATTTTTTCTGGTTCATCTTTTCCATGAAATTGCACCTAATAAACAAATATAGACAAGTTGTTTATAATTGAAATACCTTTACAAATTTCACTTCATTGTTCAAACCCATCTCACACGAAGTCACCACGCCCATTGCTCCATTCACCAACCCTCTGTTCACATCGATGTTTCTCCTATTCTCGTTTCATTGTTTAGTAAGCTGGTAAATGTCGTACCTGAGCATCACTCTGCACCCCACAGCAATCAACAGTTCATAAGGCAGTCCTCCTGCTTCATTCGCCCTCGCAACGGTCGCAAGAGACTCGTTGTCAGGCTCCCTAATCGTCAGCTTAGGACGAGATGGCCTATCTCTTCTGTATTCAAGCTGCAGAAAAGGCTTCGTAAGACGTCCTCTGAATTACCTCGTTTTGATGTATCAAAAAAGAAATAATTACATTATTCTCTTGCTTTTCTTTGCGGAATCAGCTGCTATGATTCTGATCACTTCAGTTGTCTGGAAGAGTAGCTTAGAGGCAGCCTCGTTGAAAGCATCGACATCTTTGTTCGTGGAGAACACGGCCAGTGCCTTGTCGTCCTTGTTGAAGACACTAATGAAGTATTCCAGAAGTTCGTTCATGGACGCGGGAGGCGGTGGTGCTGTGACTCGTAGATTGACTTAAAACGAGTTTCATTACGATTGCAAACTACATGGATAACCTTCTCGGTGCAGAATTGCGTACAATGAGCGACTCAAAAGGGCCTTGATATCGTCCTCCGTCGGTGACCCCACCCGTATTCTCAGCATCATATCTCCGAACTCCTTGTCCTCGGCCTGTCTCATATTATGCATGAGCTCGCTGAAATAACATATCAGTAAACATTGATTATTTCTCACAAACCAATATTCAAATCCTTCATGATCACTCCAGTAGTTGCAAGCAATTGCTGGGGAACGGAAGACGGCGTTCATCGTTTTTCCAGGAATGAACTGGTAGACGGGATGAGAGCGAACGGGGGGAAGTTGTAGGAAGTCCCCGAAAACGATTAACTAAACGATTAAACGATTAATGCCTCCGAATCTCTCTGAAAAGATAACTTGGATTGAATTCAAGACCGGAAGCACTCACTGGATTTTCCTGTAATAGTGACCAGCCGATGGTGTGCCTTGACCAGATTGATGTTACTGACCATTGAGATTTCGTCAATACTTTGCAATTAGCAAAGAGAACCCTGAGAGCTTGCAACTTGATGGGGTCGAGGTCCCTCATTGGGGCATCCTTTCCCCTCTGTACATCAAGGGCGAGTGCAGCATGCAGTGTGAGGCCTCCAATGGCAAGGGCGGCCAGTCCAGTTGAGGCAGCAAGGAGACACGAACGCTGTCCATACGATTGCGCGAGCGACTGGACCAGGGCCTTGATCACGTAGCTCTTGCCCGTCCCGGCTGAATTAATACTGGTAATTTCTGAGTTTTGTAATAAAATCGGAATACCTGTTCCACTAACGCAGAGTGGCTTGCTATCTCCATTCCGGACGGCCTTCAGAACATCATCGTGGATGCTTCTCTGGATGGGATTAAGCGAGTCCACGAGCTTTTTCAGCTCATCTACATCGACAACCACATCTGCCACGTCGAGGGGCTGTATTTCCTCCACTCCCAACGCTTCCTGCTCTTCTCTCATCCTCTTCCACTCTTCGCTGGTAAACGCCTTGCTCAACTTCAGGTCGAGTAGTCTTTCACGGAAATTTATAATATAGTGAACAGAAGTCGATGTGTCTCACTTACATGTACAGATCGATGCCCATCCTACATTCAGGAGCACACGATTTCACGAAATCCTCGAACTTCTCCACTGTGTCAGCGTTGTCATGTGGTATCTCCATGGTCTCATCTCGCCACGGCTTGAACAAGCGCAACATTCCCTCACAGAACTTATCCTGGCTCTCCTTATCCGTGGTCGGATTGGGCACTCCGATGCGGACTATCTTCCTCTTCCTTCGGATACGGAAACCTTTGGCTTTGGCTTCGAAATCTTATAAATCCCAGTGGGTGGTTTATAAATGGGAGAATCGATGCACCTCATGTGGTATCCGTCCACCTATAAAAACAGCTGTTTATTCTAAAAGTATATTGATAATTCTACCTCCCCAATGTCCTCATCATCATCATCTCCTTCTTGTTCGGATTCGTAATTGACGACATCCTCATCTTCCTCAGCTTCTTCTTCCAGATTTGGGTCGCCCACTGACAGTCTCTTCTCTCTCTTTGGTTCCTTCTTCGAGAATCTGAAATATCAATATTTGCAACACATTGAATTTTCCTGAAGACAAAGAAATCATCCTCACTCGCAAAACGACGCGAAGAGAAACAGAGACCATTTCTCCATGGCCTTGGGCCTTTTAGGATAGCAGGTATCCATCATTTTGTCAGCAGTTGCAGATCCCTCTGGGTCCCGTTCTCTCTCCTCCGTCGTCTTCAATCTTCGCACACGCCCATCGGGAGGATTGAGTGTGAGGTAGCAATCAAGCATAGAGTGTCACCTATGTTAGACTTCGATTCTCCCTTCGATGTGTAGCTTGTAAGATAAGCGACACACTTGTCACTCCTTTCAATCACCGCCTGCACGTCAATGTTGCCCTTCCATGCTAGGAGGCATGCCAGGTTGTAGGGATTGATGCACTTCTCCTCTTCCGTCCTTACCAGCGAGACAGACTTCAGCCTACCTCCTTGTAAACGAAGAAATTCATTAATAACAGAGAACGAAAAATGTACCTGCGACCTCGATCTTCTGTTTCGCCGTTCCGTCCTCATTTATGTTGATGGTAGTATGCTCCCTCTCAGGCAGAGGGAACCCGAATCGACAGTATCTCATCGTCATGTTGATCTTCCTCACACGCTTCGTCTTCTGGCAGGTCTTTTCTAAAATAATGTCAAGGTCATTTATCGTCAGCGCAATTCACACCTCGGCACTCGTGACGCTGGTAGGAGTCAACAAGATGGAAAGCATCCGGCTCTTCAACTGGATCGGGGATTCTGCATGTCAGTATAGAGTCGATCCATTTCACAATCTCCTCTTCAGTGTGAGTACCCAGCCTGGGTGATCCCTTCACCCATATAAGCATATGGCAGTGGGGGGTCCCTCTCAGTTGGTACTCGAGGCGGGACTACATGTGAAGCACTTTTCCAAGTGGCATCTGCTCCGACTTCAGAACCACTTTGACGAAAGTCTTCACGCGATGCCAGAAGTACGATGATAAGATGGAAGAATCCTTCGAACAGAATTCTCCCACAGTCATCTTGCCCTTCAGCTCAGGATAGTAGGACTCGTAGATGGCCAACAGATCATCCCACTCCCACTCAGCAGGATTGAGGGTAAGGAAGATGCTTGGCGGTCCATACATTCTGAAAGAATCTACATTTTGCTATATTATCGTCACTATAACTCACGCGATCATAGCCTCAAGTTCAGCTTTCCTTTGCTTCCAGTAGGCCTCAGTGCCTCTGACCCCTGCGAACTTCATGCTGAGGATATCATGAAGGGCAGGGTCGGTTGCATTGATAATGGCCGTCAAAGCATTCCCTTTCATGGTCTTCCTCGACTGGATTCCTATGCTACCCATCAGGCTCTTCCAATCCTTAAAATTTTCCGATAGGCTAGGTATTCAAAAAGAAATTCACCTGGCGATTGACCTCAAAAAAAAGATATCGATGATCCTGTGCGAAGTCCCTTCTCCTCAACCTCAGCCTCTGCCGGATCTGTCTCGTCTCAGACACGATAGTAGGGTGTAAAGAGTTCACAGTGCCCTCGCCGTCTGGGAATAGGTGAACGAAGGAGAGTGCCTCCAGATTCTTCGCCCGCGAACTTACGAACCGGCCTAAAAATACGATCATTTAGGTGTAAAAATTTTACCGAACCCTGCATTCTGTTCATTACATATTCATCGTTGAGAGCAGCGAACGCCTCTCCTTCGGGAATGATAGCATTATTGTTCATGAGTCAGACTGACGTCACTTGCGAGAGGAGGTGTTCGCCCTCAACAGGGGCGGGGATTTCATCCATTGTGGGATTCTGCAATTAATATTGTGTTTTAAAAATGAAAATCAATATATACCTGACCAGAAGGATGCTCACGAATGATTACGTCAAAGAAAGAGTTGTCATCGATGGAGATGTCTGCATACCGGGGATTGTTCGCCTTCAGCCACTTCAAAGCAAGTATGACCTATATAAGAATTAACTAATTCCATTGTCGATATTAATTTTCACCTTGTCCATTCGAACGATGACCTCCTTTCTGACAGGCTTATCAGGAGTCGTGTTCACCACCACACGCAGATTGGCCATGGAGGGGAGAGTGTCCAGGACGTAATTCACCGATTCCTCGATCGGCATTGGCATGAGGGTAACACGCCCTAGTGCTCCCTTAAGTGCAGTGCCCGCCCCTCTGGAAGTGGACAGGTTGACGTAATGCTGAAATAGTAGTGTCAGATTAAATAAAACTATAATCAAATTTGCACACAGACCTGCATGGATCGAACTCTATTGATCATGATGTTCTCCAGCCAGTTTAGATCCTTCAATTCCTTTGGCAGCTCAGCTCTCTTGAGCCCATTGATCATCGAGAGGGGTGGAGGAGTTCTCTGGAAAGCAAAGATTTGCTGGATTATTGAGATATCTAGCTATCTGACCTTCTCCTTATACTGCAGCACGACTTGCACAGTACAACTTCTTCCTCGAGATTATCTTCGCTCCTCCACCGCAGCAGCTCTTTAACCCAATCCTGGATAGAGGCCACCTTCCTCGTCTGTAAAGATTTGCATTGGCTTGCTTACATATTTCATGGTCTAACCTCTCTCTTCGGGTAGTAGGCATCACACGACAGACATATGCGATTGTTGAACTCTGCGATCTCCTTCCAGAACTTCTCCAGGATCTTTCCATACTTCTCGAGTGCTCCCTTCTGAGTGTGCACAATGCCAGCTGATTCCTCTCTCCTCACGTTTTTCGCTGTCTTCCTCATCATTCCTTTGGGAAAAGTCCTCATGTGCTTCTCCACGTCTCCAATGTCGACGCTCTTCTTCACATCATCGTTCTTTTTCAGCCACATAGCAATAGACTTCACGTTGTACAACCTGCTTTTCAGTGACCTAATGCCTGAGAAATGGGGGTAGAGGGTGGAGAGTAGGGAAGTCATCGTGTACTGATCGTCTTCCTCCAATGGCTTATCCATCTCATTCAATATATGCAGCACTTCTGTATACTCCGTTGCAGCAATTCTCGAGAAGAAGATTTCGATAATCCTTGCCCAATCATAGTGCGGAATGGTCTCTTTGCACTGTGCATCACATAGACGGGAGTATGTCACAGGTTCAGCCTGTCCCATTGGTTCTAGAAAGACTCCAGTCGGTATTCTTCTCCTTGCGGTGCGAGTCTTTGGAACTTCTTGCCTGACTGACCATCTTCTGTTTGATAGTTCCTCCTCTTCTTCTTGAACCATCTCTTCATCATTAATCAGATCATGAATGATCTTTCTGGTATAAAATCCCTCTATTTCATCTTCCTCTGTTTCGTAGTCTTCTTGGGACTCCACAGCTTCGTCCTCCTCTGCATTTTCTCCTTCCTCCTCTCCTGTGGACTCTTCAATCCTATTCGTCGGTCCACTCACAACTATCTCCAAGGGCGGCGCTTGTGCATTGTCGCTTCTTTCTTCATGAATCAGATGCATGATGTGTTCATTCGGGTAGTAAATGCCCCTCTTATCGCACGGCCGATCATGGGTTAGCACATGATATCGATATCCTCCCACCTCTCGTCTTCTCCTGTCATCCTCTCGCTCCCATGACAGTATTGGGCCTTGTACTCGGATAGCATCCTTCACTAGACGAGACATCTCCTCAAATTTGCACTTCGCGTGCCGCTCCAGTTCCCTCGCGCTGTAGACGATTTTATCCACATTTTGTACGATGTGAGACTGCAAAGAAATTATTTACAAGAACAGTAGCGTAGCGTTTCAAACATGATAGTTACGTTTACATATTATTCGCAAATCCCATGTATCTGTTCTTTCTACCGTCGACAACGATTCGGAAAATGTTTCGAGATGAAAAATTCACTTCTATACCGGTTTAAAATTCTACGGTAAATATAAGCCCACCAGAGTTGCTTTCCTTCTTTCGATGAGTTCCTTCAGCTTGAAAACTTGATGGCAGCAGAGAAAGAGCCTCTCCTTCAGGTGCCGTTTGTTCAACATGCACAGTCTCATGACACGGATAAGCATTGCGAACAAAGGAGTGTATTCCGACTCGGATCCATGTTGCTTGAAGTGGTTCCGGGCACGACGTGCTCTGCCTTTCCTTCGTTTCGCTATGATGTTGATAGCACGGTTGTAAAGATATTGAGATAATAAACGCAGCATTCTGCAAAATATAGCATTTACCATCATTAACAAACGTATCTTTTTATAGCAGTTAAATTAAGATGCATAATATTTGAGAAATGACAATATACTAACATCTCATGTCCCTGTGAAGTTTCATCCCTGAATTGTTCCATCTCGCAGAGATCATTAGCGACTGAATTATATTATCGTACTATTTTTCATATAAATTAAGAGCTCGTACCTCTTGCGCTGCTTTTTCTCATTTTTTGACGAGCCTTCTCATAGTGAGTATTTCGCCGATAAGACCTTCTAGCATTGGCTTGACATTTCTCCGGATGTTTCCTTTTCCATTCCATCACTTTCCTTTTGATCCCATCCGGATTCTTCTGATAGGCTGCCTCCACACGCCTTCTGACTTCCGCACGCTTTGCGGTTCGATGTTGCGCGAGTGCGCGTTGACGATAGGGAATGGGATTAGCAATGAAGGCCTTGAGTGTCCTCCTAATGTACTTCTGCGGGTTCTGTTCATACAATCCAGCTGCTTGTACAAGAACCTTCTCTTTACGACGGGCATATCTAGAACACTTCTGCTTCCAGAATTAAGATTGTTTCATACCTCTTTTGCATCTCATTCTTTTTCAAGGAATACCAATTTCTTCGTCGCTTTCGAGTTGCTTCCTTATCTCTTTCGGTATACCTGCATTTGGATTTTTAAATATAAATATAAAGTGTTCTATATAAGAAAAATTCCGCTGTCTACTTGAAAACTATCGCCTTTCCAATCTACAAACACATCAGGATGAAATCGATGTCAGAGTTCCATATTAAATATTACTATTTAACTATTTGAGACTTAGCCATTCTGCGGAAAAATCATTTACATTTTCTTGAGACGATCCTTTTCATTCTGCGATTGGGAGGGTAATTTCTGGAGTCTCAAATAATAGCTTTTGAAGAAGAATATCTGAATAAACAAATACATGGCTTGTCGACGGTCCTCATTCTCTTGCTGAAGAAAGTTACTCAATCTCTGCGAAATCCTAAAAACAAATATCAGTATTAAATTTTAAAAATTTTGTTTTGTTCTCGATTTCTGATGTTTCTTTCACCTGATGCATTGCAATGAACAGTCCACTTTGTCGAAGATGAGTTCTTCTCTTTCAAGCAAATACTTGAAGCTATCGATCATACTTGGATAAGCACATATAATAATGTTGCTTATCTGGGCGCAATATTTATTACACAAATATCAAGATCAAACTCACTCTCGAAAGCCCTTCATTCATGATTACATCCATAACACCTCTAATACAGGCTGCAACAGCGAGGTGGTGCTCATAGAAGAGAGGCAGCACCTATTCATGGATTTATCATTTCAAAAATACTTTTATTTACATCTTACCACTCTTCCATGTAATTTCTTATTGCGCAGGATTTCCTTGTAAAAACTGACGGTTTGGTTCATCTGCTTCTCCGCTGTATCTGATGTCAAGTGGGATGAATCGAGGCGCGGAGGTATAACAAGGAAAACGCCTAAATCATATCAAATGCTGACTGAAAATTGGAGTTCCTACCTTCTCTGACTTTGACGTTCCGAATATCGCAGAATTCGATAAATCCGATTTTTGGCCGTTTTCCTTTGTTCTTCTTCCTGAAGTTTTTCAGAGCCTCCGAACCCGAATTGTTCAACTCTTCGCCGAACTTCTTGCAGATAAGGTCATCTAAACAAAAAATTATAAAGTAAACAAAAATAGTGAACACTCGAAGGAAACATTACTTACCAGCGGCTAGACTAGAGTCAACCATCCGAATACAAAAATCATGTTCTTGATGTGTATTTTCGGAGAATAGAATATCTTCGGCGATCACATTGATTGTAACATGATCTGCATAGAGAATTTCACATTAATTGAACAAATAATGTAATAACAGACATAAACACATTGCCACGAGATCTAGGAGAGAAACTTATATCAGAGCACAAGAGACAACTTTCAGGGATTCGCGCAACATGGGAGAAGAGGAATGGGAAAATGAGACGACTTGATTATACATAATAGTTGAAAATTCAACCTGGTCTTGGTGAGGTAACTGATTCGCCAATTGCCGCTGAAAGACTGCCTCTATTTTTTTCGGCAGCAGTTTGCTCACAATCTTCTTCATCACTGAAATAAGTCAAAATCAAACAATGTACGAAAAAAGGGACGCCTGTATACGCGAGATCAAACATGATATTCTAGTGTCGCGGAGAAATTCGATTTGAAATATTATTCAATTAAACTGAATTGAATTTCCAAGTTTATTAGGACGTCATGAAGCTTATCTGAAATTAAATGCGACATTATCATTTTGGAATTAGTCTACATCAAAACGCAACGAAGATAGTATTTTTGGCGAAAAACAGAAAGGCGAAATACGCTTCAGAACTTCGATGTAGCGAATTTTACTTTGCGAAGTCATATAGGATGACAAAAAGCCTCTGGTATACCTGATATATCAGTTCCCTTTTATATGAATAATAAAGAAGTTAATAATATAGAACAGAAGAAAAACATCATTACAATTTTCAACAATTTAAGCGTCAGAAGACAAAAATTTAATATAAAAAATGTTAAATATTTCGGCTAGGGCATCGCAGATGGTATCAAAATCGAATATATCGGGTACGGCGCGCTTTCTACGGAGCTAACAGTAAGAAAATAAAGAGAAAGAACATCCTTCCTTGCGTCTCTCCATGAGTGGAATCAATACTGTCAGGTGTCTCACTTTTCGAACGTATTTTTACCCAGGAACAGCCGTCTGTTTTCCCTGGAACAGCTGTTGGGATGAGTCACGAGTGTAAAAGTAGATAATATATATTATGTTCGGTGCTTCAATACCTAAATGTTATGAAACTGCACAACACTCTCACGTTACGTAATTAGGCAGTTCATGCGGATATATACATTTATATCCGCTGGTTCATCTTATAATCCACCAGATCGACGGCCTATTAATATTTAAAAAATCAGATGTGTGACGGTCGGTTATCACACAATTCGAATGCATGTTTATAAGAACGGATGTCCGGGGGGGGTCACTTATGGGATTGCGCCCTGGACATTTTACCCTGACACAGATGATTTTTTTTTCTTGAATTTCATTGTGAAAGCATTGAGTCAAGAATGGGGGGGGGGCTTCACATGGGGGATTGGGAAAGATGGCTGATATAGAAAATTCTATATCCATCGGGGTTAATGGCGGATACATAAATTATATTTCCGTCGGAGTTGATCGTGGAAAATTCTATATCCCACTTTAATCGGATGAGCAGCGCATTTCACTGCAAGCAACACGGATGTCTTAGGTTCTGTTATGAAAGAGAGCAATGTTGTTGGAAGAGGCATGTCAGGTGATGTAAAAGTGCATCGGTGGATATAAAAATTTCCATATCCAAAGGTTATCTTGTAGACACCCTGGTCATCACTGGAAGGAGGTATGTCAGGTGATGTAAAAGTGCACCGGTGGATATAGAAATTTCCATATCCAAAGGTTATCTTGTAGTCACCCTGGTCATCACTGGAAGTAGGTATGTCAGGGATCTTTCATAAACATGTTATGAAAGCGACGAGTCATGAGTTTGAAAGACGAAAATATTAAGCTCGGTGCTTGTGTACCTAAATGTTATGAAACTGAATGACGCTCTCATATTAGGTAATTATGCAGTTCATGCGGATAAATAATTTATATCCGCACCTGTACTGTGAATCGTGTCACATCTCGAATAGTGTTATACCCAGCTGCCGGGCTGTCAGTTGTCTCACATTTCGAAATGATGTTTATACATTCCAGCTCAATCTTCCAAGCAAACTGAGATGCCGGTTCAGTCAAGGCAACTTTCAGTCATGGCAACTTTCTTGCCATGGGCCGAGGAAGGGCGTGATCACTTTAGCAGAGTATGCAGCGATCCCCGACAGCTGCTTTCAGACTCGGTCACCGTATCGCTCAGTCATTGCAACTTTCTTGCCGCGGGCCGAGGAAGGGTGTGATCACTTTAACAGA
>JACMIF010003693.1:0-11224 GCA_014805445.1 Diplogasteroides magnus | reverse complement strand
GAAACTCCGCGAATACTGCGAATTGAGCGAAGAAAAAAATCACAGTTAATGCTCGTTCGGCTGGCTATAAAATACCGTTGAGACTTCGAGGTAGCTCTTTTGCCCGAGCCAGGGCGAATCAAAATGTTCCGAAAAGGGGAAAATGCGCGAAAATAGGCCAACTTCGAAAAAGCGCGCCGCGGCGCGTTATTGCGAAATACGCTGGTGATGATGATAGCTAGTGAGGTCTTGTGTGGGGAGTATATGATAATTATGGGCAATGGCTAATATCAGGTTGGACGAAGATAATCGATGTGAAATATCGATCTATCAGAACTTATGGCGCAACATAATATATTTATTCAACGATACAGTAAATGGGAATTTTTACCTTTCACATGGTCATTAGTCTTCATATCCGCGCCTAGTGACTTGAGCGAGTGGAAAACATTGGGTCGATTCCGAATGTTCTTCTCAAACTCGCATCGTCATTTGCTTCCACTGTTGATAGTCGGTATTCATTGTTGTATGAGACGTCGTTTAGGGACGCATCGGGTTAAGAGGGCGTGTAGGTCCTGAAGCGCTTCGAAAGAATAAAGCTATGGACGTTTGCGCGATAATTGTGTAATGGACACTTGAGCCGTGATAGTGATGACAGCAAATGTCCGTGATCATATCAGAACAGACTACCACAGCAATATTACAGAAACGTTAAAAACCTATTTGAGGCCGCAGAAAGTGAAGCAGCCAACTGACAAGAGACACTGGACGGCTCATGTGACGACGCCCAATGAGACACATTTGACTGGGTGATAAGAGGCTGTCATGGAAGGTAGACGAGAGCCTTGTTTGTGTCTCCACGTTCACAATTTTATATTTGACACATCATTTTGAGTTCGTTGACATGCCCACATTTCTGATATCTATTTATGATTTCGAGAATGCTCGGACATATACTATCCGAGTTACCGTGCTCACGCAATGTATTGAACCATCGTACTCGATTTCTCCTTTTGCGTCATGGAGATCAGCGTGTTAGCTGTGCAATAAAGGGTTCCGCCTTGCGAAAGATTCAAAGATTAAACTTAATCGATTCAGAGAGTGGCAGAGGGAACGAACAGATAAGAAGAAGATAGGAATTACGAATCGGATATGTCCAAAAAGGCTAGCACTACCGCCAAGGAGGACAACCGTGTTGGAGGGAAAGTGTGGAAGAGTGTGTCCATTTATGTCCCCCAACAGAGCCAAAAATATCGCAATATTTAATAAATTCTTTATTCGTAGCAGCAAAACGGTGGAACTGTTCGTGTATGCATGGGCATCCTCAATGCGAGAACCTCCTGTTCAGGAACGAGAATATTCGTAACAGACCTGGAATTAGGATTACCCGTTAAACTCATGGTCTTTCAGAAACAATCCACGGTGCAGATCCTGGGATGTTATGAAGACAGCTTGTGAGGTTCACCTGATCGCGTCCCTATTCCGTCGATTTCGCAAAGAACTGGGAGGAAACATCCTCTCGATTTGCACCGACGAGCGACGTCGTTCTTAACCTGCAATGCAAATGCATCCAGCTGTCATTAACATTTTTCTGACCTCATCAAAGAGTCTCAATCAAGATGATGTATCGGTAGAAAGAGAAGGCGGTCAAAGGACGTCTTCTTGGGTCAATCTCCCCCTAGCGTTGTAAGATAGCGACAGCAGCACAGTCATTCCACGGCACTAGGACCAGAAGGACGCTTATTGAGACAGTTCGCATTCACCTCAATTGAATTGCATTCAATTTTGCATTTGTATTTTTAACAATGAAAAGTAGGGTGTCGTATGCGAGTCTTTTAATGCATTCGTCATGTCTCTACTCTCAACGTTGCGGTTGTCTATAAATTGCGGAGGCAACCGCACCTCAGAGAGTAGAGACATGGCGAATGCACTAAAAGACTCGCATGCGTCACCCAATGAACAGGTTCCAGTTTCAAAAGTAATGTGCATAAACTTAGAAAAGAAAACTAGGAGACTGTCCACATGTTTCTCTTATTGATCACGATTAATTGGGAAATACAAGAGAAGTGCACATTTCTGCAGACTAATTCCCTTTAAGCTGTTGTCCACCACGTGGGAGAGGCAACTGCTCCATGAGGATTAGAAGACAGAAATGTGCACTTCAGCTTGTATTCCGTTCCCTAGCGATAAACTAAACACTTCAGGATCGTATGTGTAGAGCACAGCAGCAGCGTCTTCGCCGCATTCGAACTCCCTTTCTTCTGCTCCGCCTTTTATATGCGATCATCGAGATATTGCAGTTCTGTTATTGCGACTGTTACGAGCATGTCGACTTGAAGTCTTGTAGTTGCAACCGAAAGGACTAATATTACTCCCACATATCAAGCCTCTTGAAGAACGCAGCTTTCAAATATTGCCTGTTGCGTACCTGTTACTTATCCTACGTTACAGGAAAAGTTGCGCGATTTCCCTTCTGAAGCCTTCAAATGGAAACAAGCTTATTATGGCTTTCCCATGCATTTTCACGAAAAACTGTGAACATAAGAAATCTTCGTCTTGATGAGAGTTACAACTTTGCTGTTGACTCTAAATCAATATATTGAAAGTGAGAGGGAACGGTGATTGAAATGCTTATCTGAGATGATCAACCCGCTAATTGTAGGGGTTGGAGAGGGAGAGGAGGGAGATTGGAGAGGAGCCTTTCCTTTAGCCCTCAATGTATCTCAGATAAGCACTTAAATCTCCGTTCCCTCTCAATATATTGATTTTGGGTCCACAGCAAAGTCGTAGCTCTCATCAATACGAAGATTTATTATGTTCACAGTCTTTCGCCAAAATGCATGGGAAAACCACTAGATGCTTGTCTCCATTTGAAGGCTTCAGAAGGCTTCAGAAGGGAAATCGCGCAACTTTTCCTGTAACGTAGGATATGTGCACGGGCTTAAAGTTATGTTTTTTTCTGTAGTCTTCAAGTCTTCATTTGCCAAGTTTAGCGAGTTGAATAACTGAAAATCGGTCAGATATAGCCATATAATATAGGATATTCTTTGTCCGACTCACCTCTTATTCAGAATTGGTACAAATTTGTATGAGACGTCATGTAGGGACGCATCTGATTCAGAGGGCGTGTAGGTTCTGAAACGGGCGAAAGACATGGGTGTCATGAGCATAGATGAAATGGACTATTGCGCCGTAATAGTGACGACAACAGTAAAAAAGTAAACGTAGAAAGACAAAAAGTAAACGTTGAGATCAGAGAACCAACGATGCAGCCATAACTCTTGACATGACGCCAAATGAGTTTTTCATGGTGATAAGAAGATGTCATGGAATGTTGATTAAAGTGTCTCCACGTGTCCGAATTTGTCTTTGACACATCGATTTGATTCCGTTGCCATGCTATTTTTGACAGTCATGATTTCGGAAATGCTCTCACATCATTATGTTAGATGCCTTTATGCAGTAAACCACCGTATTTGGTCTCAACCTCGTAATTTTCTTCCAATATTCTTTATGATACATCTTCAAGGGAAAGAAGAGGGGAACATTCTTCGTCTTGTCCATTGTTGATTTATAGGCCATCCTTGTTCCAGAATATAACGAATTTCAAATAGCAAGTGTTGTGTAAACTAAAGAAGCGTTTTAGTCGTTTGGTGGTGCATGGGCATTCTTTGTCCTTCCAGATAACGATTGCATAATTCATTCATGACGTCATTTATTACAGTGAAATAATGCCCCCTTTACAGGTTACATTCTCATCAACATTACACAAAATCCATGCTTTGGCAGCTCTTTTGTTCTGTTGACTGATAGTGGTATTTCATGGAAAGTTCCTATAGCCGCAGGTGCATATGTGGCATTCAAATGATGCTGTCATCTCGATCGGTTTCAGCCACCAGAGACAGATTGATTACGGTATGCAGAACACGCATATTTCCCAGTGGCTTGCATAGTTGTGCGCGAGTCTAAAGAGTAAGAAAATGTTATTATATTCATATTTCTTTCACATACCAATCAGAAGAAGGCCCTACGTTCTTGCTGTATTTAACGTCCGTGCATGATGGGCCTGCAATTGTTTATATTGACACAAAGGTTGAGCCAATGTAGCATTTATGCTATTGCTCAGGGCTAATGAGAATTCGTACCTCTTCAATCTATTTTTCTCCTGATGAATGACGAGCATTCGGATTTGGAACGGATCGGTCCAAACTTCTATTCTTTTCGCTAATGACATGGAGTTTGCTGACGCAATAGAAAATGGCGTCGTGTTAGGACGAATGGGATTCAGAGGGCGTGTAGGGCCTGAAACATCAATATTCAATCCTGTCAGAATGAATTGAGAACATCCCAACGTAAAAGCACGTATTCGAGACAATGAAAGAGCGAGAATGACTGCAAACAAATTTGATGATTCTAAACACGACGACGATGACAGAGCGATAAGAGGCTGTCATGGTGAATTGACGGCCGTTAGGAGTAGGGAACGAAATTTGACTGATTTTTGGCTGTGCTCTCATTCGACCTGTCGTCTATGGTTAGTGAGGGATAATGACTTACCAAACTATGGACGAAAATCGACCCAGAACTCATTCCTTAATTGTTCCGATTCTGTCATTGGCACACTATCATGGGTAATTCAAAAAGCAAAATATGTAAACATCCACTTCATTCTGAACACAATAAAGAATCATGATACAGACGCCGTGCGCAGACGTTGCAAATTCCCGGTTGGAAATCAATTAATTCTATAATACATCAATCAGGGATTAAGGGTTCTTCTCGATGAACTGTGCCTTGCATGTTTCGAGAAGCATGGTTTGCTGTGCAACTTCCGTGTCCAAACACAAATTTGCACATCCAGTCGTTTGTGGTCTTCAAATCTTTATTTACCATTTCTAGCGAATTGAACATCTGAAAATATCGGGTCGATTTCGGATATTGTCTTGCCATGCTCACCTCGTCAATTTCTTTCACTATTCATAATTGGTGTTCATAAATATACGACGTGTAGGGACGCATCGGATTCAGAGGGCATGTAGGTCTTGAAGAGGGTGAATCCTTTATATCCATTATCGAAATATGAGTGATCGTGTGAAAACGGTAAATAGGATAAAGAATGGGGATGCCACAACGGTGAAATGGACACTTTCGCCGTTATAGTGACGACAACGATCACGCATATATCAAGTTCTCGCTCTTGCCGCGATTGTCCGTGGCCCTCCTATCTTTCGCCCCTTGTTTACCCCAATCAGAATTCCTTACCAGAGCCACAATACGCAAACTTTAAAATCACTAGTTAGGGTCGGTGAAACAGTGAAGCTGCCAACTGACAACAGGCATTGGACCGCTCGTGTGATCTGACGCCCAAAGAGACGTTTGGTATAGTCATAAGAGGCTGTCATGGAAAGGTTGATGAGAGTCTTGAAAATGTGTCTCCACGTGTCCGATTTTGTGTTTGACACATTGTTTTGATATCGTTGACGTGCCATTATTTTAATAGCCTTGTTTTCGAATATGCTCGGACATCCACTGTTCGAGATAACTTGCTCATGCATTGCATTCAACCACCGCACTTGATTTCTTCTTGGGAGTAATCGTAATGACAGTGTTTGGGCGCAATACAGGGTTCCGCCTTGCGAAAGAGTCAAAGATTAGGCTGAGCCGTTTATGAGAGTGGGAGAGGCGAAAGTAGAGAAAAGAATATGATAAGAATCATCACGAATTAGAAATAACCGAAAAAACTCGGGCTATCGCAAAGAAGGACGGCCGGTTGGCGGGTGGAATACTCAGTCATCCACCCAACAGACCCACGTATTACGCAATATTTGATAAGTTCTTTATTCGCAGTGATAAACAGTGAAACAGGATGTGTCTGCATGGGCATCCTTATAGCGAGAATCTCAGAATGGGCAAAATTTGTAGCAGACCTTACATTAGGATCGTCCATTCAACCCATTTTCTCCCAGAAACAAAACATGGTGAGATAATGTTCGTCGTTCGTCGTTCAAATAAGTTACCCTGCTCCTCCTCACAACCAGTCACGTCTCAACAGAGAGAGAGAGAGAAGAATCCTCGCCCTCTTCCATCTTTTTTTCCTCGGACATTTCTTCAACGTCTACAACTTCTTCCATTATGTTTTCCGAAACATGCAAGAAATATACCCATTATACGATAACTTCCATGTATCTCATGACTGTTATTCTAGTACGAAAGATCAAATATGCCCCGAACATCCCCTACGCCTCACAGATCCGATTCCCGTCATAATGCCCGAAATATGTCCATCTCTCCCATTAGGAATTTGTCATATCGCATCTCTAGTCTGGAGATCGAATCCGTAATAGTATTAACTCTAGTTCGCCCTCTCCTTGTAGGTCCCCTAGCATCTACAAAAATGTCCCACTTTTCTTCAAATGTCACTAGAAACCATAATATACATAATCAATAATGCCAGCATGCCTAGATTCTTAATGGTCAATGTCTTTGCTTATTAATGCCCCGATAATTGATGTTTCTCCTGCTTTATCTTCATTCACACGCATATTGTACAACCACTTTTGTACGGTAAACTCCAGCTATATTTCATTCGTTCTCACACAGTAATCCGAACACAGAGGAACATGCCAAGGACATCATCTTCGAAGTTACAAGCAAGCAAGAAAGAAAATGAATTTGAATTAAAAAGAATGTATTTGGCTACTTCTGGGTGAAATACCAGAGAATTTTACTTCATAATGGTGAAATGGATACATGAGTCTTATTCTTGACTCGTCAGTCCGTTTCATTATACTGGAGCAAATTAACATTGTATAATTGAGTTTCGTAGTAGTCGCACATCTTTTGTATACATATAACCAAATTCATATTTTCTCTCTAACGCCCTGTCGTTCGGAGTTAGCTAGTTATAATAGTTAGTTGACGGAATTTGTCAACTTCATTTGAATGAACGACCGCGTCGTATGCAAGCAGTTGAACAAAAGTTGACGAAATCCGCCAAATAACTAACAAACTCTGAGAGAGAGGAGGTAAAAAAAAACTTATCTCTAACTTCAAGGGCCGTTGTTCTTTTATTAACCCTCATCATTTTGATCTTATAGGAGCTGTGCCACGAACTTCTTCGACTAAACTGGAAGCGCCGTTCGAGTTGTCTGCCTCTGATATAAGAGCTGCGAAAATCGCACATTTTTCTGAGTGGAATTGCAAGAAATTTGCAACCTATCGTATTGAATGAATGCGATCAAGCGTGAAGTGTTATTGTGACTTGAGTAGTTGTAATTGTGTATAAGAAGATTCTGTTTGTTTTCTAAAGCGACAATAAAGGACATTTAAAATCAGCGAATTAGCAAAACATAAGATTTGTAGAACCATTGGGTTTTCAAAGGCGATAATTGGAAAGAGCTGCTCAGGACTGTAAGAGTTGAAGTGAAGTGATGCAAGGCTGAAACAACGAGGATACAACTTGCATTATTCGGGGGCACAATTGAAACATAGCCATAATGAAAAGCAGATGTTAGGGAAAGGACGAAACATCGTGCACAAAAATATGGGAGTAAGGAAACATAAGGCGCGTAGTAAGCTAACATGTCAGTTATGTGGCGAGAACTATACGAGAGCGAAGCCTCGAGGCTACCCTATTCGTATCCCAGTTTTGCGATCGATTTACAACGTTGTTTGGTTCCATTTTATAGTTTTACCATCTATGATTATCTCTTTAAAGAATTCTTCAGTTTACTCCACCCTTATCGATTGCAAGTCCTCGGTCACCATTTCATCAAAAGGCTTCGCCACGGGGCAGTAATCTTTCATAAGCATACTTGTGTATGTGTCCGAGCCTTTTCCCTTCTACGGAACGCTCCCCGGTCTCCACTCACTCCCGTCTATGAGTCCTTGTTACCTTCTTCGTCTTCCAAACGAAGTGCTGCTCCAAATATTCGGCTAGGTCCATTCCAATCATTTGCTACCTCTTCGCACTGCAAATCGACGAATTCACTTAATCGTCGAGGCGAACAAGCGAAAGTTGGCCTGGAGCGACGTCGAAATCAATTTTATTGTCGCTGAGCGCGACGCGAGATACCGGCTGAGAATCGAACGTCCGGGCATCAATCGCATTTCCGTATTGAATTTTGTCAGTGGAATATGTTGCTCCGTCCCAGCAGAAGTTGACGCACAAGAACCGCAATTTTTCTTGGGACGCTCGCTCCAAAACTGCACCTCCTTCCTTTCCGGCCACTTCACGTTGGGCAGCATCGTTTTCGCTGGAAGAATTTCATTGAAAACTGCTTTGATGGTTCCAGATATCGTTCCGCATGCAAAATTGTTACATGTATTCGCGAATGTGGACGATTTAACGAAGGATCAAGTATACGATCTGCTACTATGTCACAAAGTCGGCCTGATCGTGCAGTGGAATACATTAACAGGTATGATCATGATATGGGGAAATGATTTAGAAAACGGCAAAACTGCATTTTGCATTTGTTTGAGTGAAAAAAACAATCGTCCACTTTGGTTCCGACAGCTACACCAAATTAGAAATCCCTATGTCAGAGAATAAACACTTAGGGATGCAAATCCGTAGTAAAGTTAATTTTAATTCATTTAATATCAAATTTATGATATAATACTTTACTACTGGTTTCGAAATCTAAATCTGATTTAGAATTCTAAAACGGAAAAACAGAGTTGTAGATTTCGACTACCCCCGTTACTTTTTCGATTCATTGATGATCATTTCTTTAAAGGTAAGTTTGAATCACTTTGCTGCGCTATACCGAAATTCAATTTGTTCAGTGGCTGGTTGCGGGGTGCTGAAGTTCTGGGACGAACCGAAGTCTCCAATCACGTTGAAACAACTGCAAATTCTTGCTGCGTGTAACGATCGGGGCTGGGACACAAAATGATTTTTGGACACAAAACACAAAAAAAAATTTTTGCTATCACATAAGGGGGGACCCTTATGTGCTTCTATTTATTTTGAAATAAATTGTGTAGAGCTGCCGCTCACGGCTCTTTTACGAGAAAAAAGCGACTAAAGTTTCGAAAATGCTATGTTTGAGTTGTTTTGAGATCTATTTTTTCAGAAAGAAGTGAAACAAAAAATGAAATTAAACTCGAAAAAAATATCATAAGGGTCCCCCCTTATGTGAATTTTTTTGTGTTTTTTGTGTTATTTGACACAAAATTTAAACACAAAATTTTTTGTGTCTGAAGCCACGAAAAACACAAAAAAACACAAAACAACAAACACAAAATCCCAGCCCTGGTAACGATCTTCAAAAAGTGGATATCTTTCAGTCTGCAGCGACGATAAGCGATCTCCGAAACTTTTGCCAGGTTCCTAATGGGGACTTTAAAGGGGTAATAAAGTACATTTTTCAATCGTCACATCGCAATTAAGCTGTCGGCTGTTCCATGTGATAGAGCACAAAAGGGTGTTCAAAAACGGTAAATTTGCCGTCATTCTTCTCCGGGGCGCGGTTGTCCCCCTTCAATAAAGGAGGCAGCGCGGCGGTGAAGATTGACTGCAAATTTACCGTTTTTGAACATAAGTGAAATGAGATTCCGAGAATTAATAATTCACTTTATTACCGTTATGAAACAGTAGTAATAGGGAGTTGAGGGTGCAAGTCATCAAACCTAAGCTATGGACATTTGCGCCGAAACGCCATTTGCGCCGTGGAATGATGACATGGGACTGAATCCAAGCAGAATGGCACGTTTAAATCGTCTAATTCCCTCGGAGCGGTTGTCCATCACGCGTCCATCAGAGACAACCGCTCAGAGGAAATTAGACGACATAAATTAGCACTTCTGCTTGGATTCCGTTCCCTAATGATGTCACATCTATCAATTTCGCCGTCATTTTGGCGTAAATGTCCATGACATTCATGCTTTTCATACGTGTTTAACACCATTAGTTATCCTAACGGAAATGTTGTACAGAATCTCAATATTCTGGGTAAAACATATGCGTAACATCTACATACATATTTTAACGTCGATTTGGACATCATTCGAGGTAGCAATGCACAAAAATGAAAAATCAATTCAACTATGGATGATATCCCTGTGCGCATAATTCTCCTGAAGATTTCGCAATGCCCATATGCTTGAGGATATGCTACTGATTGAACAACCCGAAAAGATCTTGTTCTTCTGCATTGAATGGACGCGGCAAAATTGGTCTGTTGCACTGGAAAAGCGCGGTGCCGAGGCTGTGCATTTCGAGTGAGTATCTATACTATTTTTTCTGCAATTGAGAATTTTCAAAAACGCAAAAATAAGTTTATTGGCAGCTTAATTAGACAAGCTACCAATATTAGCCTTTTTATAGCTGTTTTAGCAGCTATTTACCGTTAACTTAGGAAGAAACTAGAACCCTGACACAGAATGTCACTTTCTGTCACAGAAAAGGACATTCCGAGAAATTTCGCCCGTAAGAGGCTTTTTCGCGAATTTCTGCCAACGTTATCGTTTAAGACGCATTTTGTCCAAGGGTCGAGGAGGGGCGATCAAGAAAATTCAAAATGTAGCTAGGACCATGAAACTTGGTGGATGTATACCCCTGGCGACCATAAGTGATCCACATCCGTGAGAACCGGATCCGGACCTAATTGACGGTTCCGGACCCGGATTCATGTCCAAAGTTCGGAAGGTCATAACTTCGTTTAAAGTGAAGCTACAGAGCTGACGAAACTATATTCTTGCTCCACTGGTCGAGATCCGTAATAATGGTCCCCGGAGTCGTGTTCGTAACTCTACTCCTAAGCGAGTTTTTGGTCATGTAACGTCAGAAAACCACGCGTTTCTCTGCATAAGAGCAGAGTGCGAAAGCTAGATCTTCGCTTCTTTTTTGCTACATGCACGCGGCATCCCAGCGCACACTAGCTAGCATCGAATTTCTGTACCACCGATATCGAAAATGGCTTGTTCACATATTTGACCCCCGCCCACCGTTGTCACCATTCGAGCTCAGACCGTCACAACTTTCTTCAAAGTGAAGATTCAGCGAAAATCAAAGGTTGTGCTTAACGCTCGCGTCGTCAGCTACAAAACAGCTCCAGCGAACATTACTCCTAACTGCCAAATAATGCTACCAATTTTGGATTTTACACTATTGTACTCCGGGTTTCTGGTGATTCAATGTCGGAAAACCGCTCATTTCTCCGCATTAGAGCAGAGTGCGAAGGCTAGATCTTGGCTTATTTTCTGCTATTTGCCTATGGCGTCCAAACGCACTTTAGCT
>JACMIF010003692.1:0-13923 GCA_014805445.1 Diplogasteroides magnus | reverse complement strand
AAAAAATAGGTCTTAAAAAATTAAATTTTTAAATCAAAATTTCGAAATGGGTGGTACCCTTTTCGGTCAATTTTAATATAAAAATTTAATTTTTTAAGACCTATTTTTTCGAGATCGCCAAGTGCCAGGGATCAAATATATATAATGTTCAAAACCTATTTTTAAAAATCTCTAAAGTGACCAAAAGGGTAGGCCGGTTAACAGGTCCTTGTCGGAAATGCAAAAAAATATAAAAAACCCCCGTTATATGGAGGAACTAAGACTGATCACAATAATTGCAGTGTCACAACTCCCATCGTTCCTCTTCCGCTCCTTAGGGCCACCGCGGCATGTTACAATGTATTTGAAACCATGATATTATATATAATAAATTCATAATTATTCAGATTTACGTCTACCCATCGTACGCTCAGCGCATTAATGACAGACTACGTTTGGATGTGAATGAGTACGCATGGAAGGATACGACGCCGAGGAATATTCGAAGTTAGGACAGCTATCGTTCAAGCTGTTATGCAAGAACCTTGTTCTACTACTGTATGCACCTGTATCAGGGCTGTGCGTTTACCGTTTACCGATTTACCGTTTTACCGAATTTACCTAAAATTTCGGTAAAAATTTACCGATTCTGTAAGCAGTAAAAATTTGAGAATTTAACGAAATTTTACCGAATAAAGATTTAACAAAAAAGGGAATATTAAAGGTACAGTCCGGGGCTCCGATTTCTATCGCAAGCTGACATTAGATACTGTAGAATTTGAATTAGCTAAATCGCGAATAAGATGAAAATTTGATATTGTGGCTTCATAGCGATGTTAGTTCCTAGCTCTGAATGTAAACTGCATTCTCAGTAATTGCATTTCGATACAAAAATGAGAGTAAAGCTCAATTAAAGGAGCTACCGTGTCTGATATCAGTTTGCAATACTCGGCGCCCCGGAGTGTACCTTTAAGATTCTCATATATTATTAAATAGTGATCTAAGAGTTGTAGTTCATGACGTATCTAGCAAGGGATCTAAAAGGTAAATTTGTCGCCATTCTTCTCCGTTGCGCTGTTTTCTCACCCATTCGTAGACGACGGCGCTGCGGAGTGGAATGATAACGAATTTGCCCATTTAGCACTCCTATTAGCATTTCCAACCATATCCTTCACCTATTAGAATGGCTCGTAGTGGAGTACTGGAGGAGATAATTGGAAGGATGCCATCGATCAATACTTTACTAACATGTGACCCTGGTGATAAATTGAAATTGAAACTATATGGTTGACTTTGGACAATCAAGTCTACAATATTTCGCAAATCGTTCATTTTTCGCAAAAATAAAAAAAAGAAATGAAATAGACCTGTGGGTAGTTGAATTCCTCAGGACAGCCTTTCATATCGACGTGAACGCCATTCAAGTCAACTTGCGTTCAGTTTACTTTTTCAAGTTGGGCTTTTTCTCGCTTCAAGGACTCAGTATTTTTGTTTTCTTATACGCATATATGCGCATAGTGACGTACGAGTATGGTTGACAGTTTACATATATTCTGACATACTTATGTTGCAATGTATTTGAAGATATAGATACGTTCTATGTATGTGGCACAACCCGCAAAGATATCTAACCATAGTGCATAGGGCAATTTTGGACGTCAACAATCGTCTGGTCAAGAAGGTGAACGAATTGTGCGAGAAAGTGCAGTTCTTGAGTCACGCACTTACCTGCCACTGATGCTGATGTGTCCTGGCCAGTGTTTGCTTGCCCCCCCCCCCTGGAAATGGTATTTAACGAAATCAAGTGTATTCGAGTTTTCTACCAAGTCATCGCCAACAATGTCGTAGATAATTGCACCAAAGAAGTGAAATGGATATCAACGCAGGCGTCAACATTCTATTTTGATGTTATGGTGCAAGCACAGATGGTGCTGCTCTCTTTCAGCATTTTCAACGATATCGATCAATCATAAAGCAAATAGTGTTAGCTGAAACAAATCATAAAACAATCCAATGTGAGTAAATGCTAAAGTTTACAAATTTTCTGCAAAGTGAACTTGTTCTTCGTCTACTCGTTATAGATGTGAGACTCCATGTAAGCAACTTGACAAGTCAACCCGCCAAGACTTAAAAAAATAAAGATCGCTCCTTGGAAGTAAAGTGCGCAACCTTTTCCGTCTTTACGCATTGGCGACATGTTCTCTCTCTCGCCTACTGACAGCCGCTCGAAATTTTGCCGACAGACCATGATCTATTATATGTTCACGCAATAGTGCGATTCTTATTATTCAACGACAAAATGCACTTTGTTGATGATGAGAAACATCGAAGAACGCGGAAGAATAGCCCCACGAATATAAGAACGGACCACCAGTCTGCGTGATTCAATCGACATCAAGATGAGATCGTCGACACTCGCCTCTCTACTCCTTCTACTAGCTCTTCTTGCTTCAACTGATGCTTTCTTGCTAAAGAAACTGTTGATGATGGGAGGCGGCGGCTGGGGCGGCGGAGGCTACGGGGGCGGTGGCGGTTGTTGCCAGTGCGGACGTAAGTCTAGTCAAAGATAATGGAACATTTGCGCTATAATTCGCATTCACATGCACGGCTCAACTGCCCTAACGCTATTGTCTGAAAAAATTTCACTCATGGAAAAATTTAGATTTGCAGCAAAATTGTACTTTCCCCTTTTGACAAGACGAAATAGTGTAAAACCCAAGGAGCTAAAACAAATCCCTCTAAAGAGTTAAATGTCGCTTTTCAATATCAAATAATATATTAAGAATGTGGTGGAGGTTACGGAGGAGGCGGCTACGGAGGGGGCGGTGGAGGATATCCTGGTAAGAATTTGCAAACGCTGCTCACCGTAGCTTGGGAAGCAATCAAATAGTGACTGTCTTGGCAATTACGTTCATATTTTGTTAAGATATTTTGATGTTACATAATACATCTATATTTTCAGTTTACCAACCTATGTATGGTGGAGGAGGAGGAGGAGGATCGTTTTCACAAGCACAGGTAATTGATAATCGTAATTGATGCTTCCTGACGCATGTTGAATAGGCGTTATATTCATTTTGCGATAAGAAAGTTATGTTTCAAAAACGGAAGTAAGGTGCATTTCTCTTTCGTCTATTTTCTGAGGAGCGGTTTTCGCTACTTTCGATGTATTACCGCTCCTAGTCGATTAGACGAATGAAAAAAAGGATTTTTTGCCGATTATCCTGATTTCGCATTATTTCGACATATTCCTATGCCGATGTGGGCCATTTGAGCGCGGGCAAATGAGCCGCCCGGTCGAAAGGGACATATGAGCAATGCAATTCGTCGCGGCTCATTGCTCATATATACTAGGGTTCTTTTAGCGAGATTTTATTGGCAGCCGGTGACCTCCTAGCCGCCTAACATTTTTCTAGCAGCCGTCTCTGCGAAGAAAAAAGACGACCGCTAGGAATGAAGTTAGACGGCTAGGAGTTCACCGGCTGCCAATAATTACTTGATAAGGGAACCCTAATATATACCGATCGGCTCAAATGACCGAGATCAAGTGGACGACACCTGTGAGAACGTATATACCGTTCTTGAAACTGGTTGAAATGAGTGTTCAACTCTTCGTGATCGATAAATACGCATCGATTAGTTGCGTATTATTCATGCAAACCAACTCAATTTTCGGAGAACGACGCTCCATATGGCCGCTTGAAACATATTCAAAATCATGATGAATTGTCAGAGCACTGACAAAAATATTAGAGTTGGTTTCAAAACCGGTAATTTTTGCGAGCATTTTTATGCATCTCTCATTCGTCTAATCTACGAGGAAAGGTTGTCTCTCTCAACCGAGGGAAACGGACGAATGAGAAATGTATAAAATTACCGTTTTAGAAACCCTAGCGCACAGTCGTCAATCAGACAGAGTGTTCGTATTCGCTATATAAATTTCGTTTACATGAGTTATTCATGAATATTACATACAATTGACCGTTTAGGCGTCTGCTTCCTCCGGCTCGTGGGGCAAGAAATAGGTGTCTACTAATTTGAGAGAATACATTTCTATTTTTGCTCAAAATGACTGATATATGACTCTCTGCAGTTCGAAAAGATAAGCATATGAAATGTAGCTATTTATTTAGGCTTCGGATTTTTCATATTCTACCTATCACATTCTTTGTACATATATCATGTTCACTCGACATTGTCTAATTTCGTTCCACCATTGAAAATTAAGACGAAATACAATATTTAACCCAAGGACAAACACACAGAACGAATTTCAAAAAGATGTAAAAGTGAATTTTTAATGCTGTATAATATTTACAAAGCGACTATCTTTGGGACGACGGAATCGAGGATCACTTTTGCTAAACGTCTAACTGCATTACTAGGGGTTCTCTGTGGTATAGAGACGACCGAAAAAGAAAGACGCAGACGTGAAATGAGATGTTGTTTTGCCAACAGGATCGGAGTGCCCACTCGACATTGGGTTAACTTTCGTGTGGACACACAGACACCCTCTTTCGCACAAACAAAGGCGAATTGGCCGAAAAAGTATGGCGTCGTTAATGGAAATTGCTATTCGTCCCAATTCTCTCTACTACTGTCGTATCTCAGGGATGTACACGACCGCGCGCAAGAGAAGAAAGGTAATACGAATTTACGCTCACCTAAGAATAAGGGCATTTCGTAGAGGACGAAATCACAAAATTTGGTGTGCTGTCTACTGATGTAGTAGAGTTTGCGTGACCAGGAATTGTACTGTTCTCTCCTAGAGCGCTCTGGAGTCAGCAAGGTCCTGCGGGGCTCTGCAGGAACGTCCTAAAATCTCGTGGCTACCTGCCGGTCCAGTGTTGGAGTCAGGAGTGTCCCTGTCCTGGAGTCGACCCGAGCAGCCGGTGTGCCTCAATTTTTTGCCGTGTCGCTGACCGTAATTGCATAGAAGTACTTATGGAAAGAGAGTGGAAAACAACGATTGCACTTCCTTTTAGTGACAGGGGAGCGAATTTTGTAAAATAAGTGCCTTTCTGTTCTCTGTTTTCTACCAGTTGTCTGTGATGAGCGAGAGAGCATGACTCGCCAATGAGTAGAGACAAAAAGTTTTTATTTCCACAAGGCCCTGGTAAATATTCATACTGAGAATCTCACAGGGACACGAACTCAGTGCACTTTGCAAGAAAACATGTAAGGAACTGGGCGATATAAGGAAAGCACGGAACGCCGAATAATTCCGTTTTCAAGAGGAAAGCATGAAATCGTCAGCCCTGTTCATCTTAGTGCTTCTAGCCGCTTTAATTGCTTCTTCTGATGGGAGTCTGTGGAAACTATGGATGAAGTTTAATAAATTTTGCGGTAAGTTTTTGTCCATATTTATCATGTTTAGTCCATACTGTAAATAGGATGCGGATGGGGCGGAGGCTATGGCGGTTACGGCGGTTACGGCGGTTACGGAGGATACGGAGGATACGGAGGATACGGAGGATACGGAGGATACGGAGGATACGGAGGATACGGGGGCTATGGCGGTAACCGAGGCGGAGGATACCCTGGTGAGACTGTTCTCTTGATATTCGATATTCGGGAGATATTTAATTTTTTTAGTTATTATTCCTCCAATGCAAGAGAATATGTATGTGGTAAATAACGTGCCTTTATCAGCCAGATAATCCTCCACCGAAAAATAAATTATAATTCTTGTTCAGTCTACTATCCCGTGTATGAAGGAGGGGGAGGCTCGTTTGCTTCGGTACGTTATCATTTTGTCATTGTAACATTGCATGAGCTGATGGATCTGTTTTGAAAATCAGCCTTACATATGCGTGAGCTGTTGCCAGCAGGGGAAAATTTTACGGTGACCTCCCTGTGGAAAGTTCATGCGCTCAAGGAGAACTTTTAAAAAAAATGTAAAACTATTTTCAGGCCTCGGCGTCCGCGTCTGCTAGTTCGTGGGGCAAGAAATAGTCTTCTTAAGTACCATAAACAGACATCGTTTTGATAAGTTCCTTTTCATTTGATGCTTTACCACTGCCATATAGTTATTACTAGTGAATGTTTGACATTTTTTCTGAAGCAATATTATATCAAAACAATATTATATCTACATTTAATGATTTTATCCGTCTTGATATATCACGCCTGATTTTATATATCGAAGTTTTTCTTGGTCCATTATTCTTGGTCACCATTTTTGTACGAAAACCCCCGAACTGAGCCCTCACATTTTGATCCCAAAGAAATTCCCAACGCGTCCATAAGTGGTACCATATTTTCGATCTCGAGGGAACGAAAAGTTTCCGGCATGGTTCATATTGAGTTGAAAAACACCTCTTCATTTCTCCCAAGCTAAGAATACGAAAAAAATAACGCAAACATGCGTGTTGTTGTGCACTTGACAATGGTCAATTGTCCCGTGTTAAGATGAATTGAACGTGATAAAATGTTTTGTCGTACATCACAACACATACAAATTTAACCTGATAGAACAAGGGAGGGAATGGGTCGTTCTTTACCACGTTACAATACGGCGGATCAGCCGCTGTGGTACACGGAATCAGGGAACACAGCCATAAACAGTGTATTTAATTTAAAAGGTCGCACTTTGATGAGTCAAAGACCCTTAAACCCTTTCCTCGTGGTCTTATCCCTTGTGGGTAAAGTAAATTGCTTCCCGAATCGAGATGTCCGTGAACGGAGCTCGCGGGGATGAGTGCTCCAAGGCAGCCGATCAAGCTGAGAGATTTAATTTATAGATTTAATTTTATAGAATAATAATTATAGATTAGGAGATTTAATAAGAGGAGATTCAGCTGGGAAATAAGCCCGGGAGTCCAAATCCTTTCTCCGGGCCGATTACCTGCTGCAATTTCTCTCTTTTTGAACGGTCCCTGGTTCTTCTCTTGACATGTGACATCGAAATCAGTTCTTCGTTATCTTCACTCTAATGCAGGCAATCTTTGAACATCTTAATCGTACAGTGAACAACATTATATATAAGAAGGATCAACGGTCACCACATCGAGAAATCAGGCGGTAGTTGATCAGAAATGAAATCATCTTCGAATATTTTCTCCTTCTTCCTACTAGCAGCATTAGTATCGACCACTTCAGCTTCCATGTTCTGCGGGTGTGGTAAGCAATTTTCACTTTTATTATATTTCGAATATATTTAAGTGACATATTTCGATTTTTTAAAATTCCTATTTCGTTTGATTCTATTTTTTTATGATCTATGCATATTTTTCCAGGAGGCGGCTTCCAATGGCCTAAAATCAACTTTCAAGGTAAGCATCATCGCAAATTCATCAATCTGTGTTTTTGAGTGGTTCTTTAAATAGGCTATTAATAGGATGGATATTAGATAAAGAACTGTAAAATCGATATGTTTTTCAGTTTACATTCCCCAGATGCCCTCGTATAACCAATGCGGAGTGTGCCATCCACAATATAGTCAATGTGATGTCTGCGGAGGCGGACATCCTCAATACAACCCTTGTAATTGTGGCGGAGGAGGAGGTTACGGATCGTTCTCTCAAGCGCAGGTTTATTTTGTCTTCAAATTCTTTATATACAATGGATATAAATATTAGGGTTTCTAAATCGGGAGTAGAGTGCATTCGTCTGTTGTCTGATCCACGAGGAGCCGTGGTCTCATTCATGCAACAGAAAACCGCTCCTCGTGAATCAGACAACAGACGAATGTACTCTACTCCCGAATTATAAACCCTAATAAATATATGCTAGCAATGCTCAAATGAGCAAATAAATTTTTCAATGCACCTTATCAAATAATATTTTTAAAATGAAAGTAATTTTAATACAAAAAATATTATAGTAAATATAAAAATATTTGCAGGCCTCGGCATCCTCCAGCTCGTGGGGCAAGTAATCGTTTCTGTCTCGATAAATTTATTTTCATATGTCATTATATTTATGTTTAATTATTCATGCAACCAACTTACGAACACTCCTTCTGGCTGTTTACTGTTATCTCTGTGATATAACTAATTCGCCTGATATTTCGTCGTTTCTGGCTACGTCGTGTTTAGATTTGTTTCAAGCACAATATAGCGATGCAGAATTTCAAGATATTTTACATAGTACCGGATTCCCTACAATTTTGTAATTATTCTGAAGCGATATGTGCAGACAATACAATTGACCGATCCGAAAAAAGGATTGAGCATGAGAAAATGCTTCACCCGGCAGCGAACTTCTACTCGAAGAAGCAAAAAGCGGATACCACATTTTGCTCATCTGAATGACACACAATATGTGAGTGCCACTTTTGGCACGTCTGGGAGTGCATCTGTTAATGTCGGATAGGTCCCAAGTTCCACTTTGATAAATTCTGTGCGTTATCTCTGATGTGGGGAGACACATGTGGGCACAAAAAACATGAATTCGCTGAAAAAGTATGGTGTCGTTGATTGAAATTTCAAGAGAAGGATGTCATTGCCGAATCGAACACCGCATGAGATAAGGACATTTCGTGGCAGACGAAATAACTAATTTAAGTGCCGATGCGAAGAAAGTAACGCAAGTGTGTCTCGGAGTTGTCCTGTTTGCCCGTGGATACCACTCGTTGACCACAATTACAAAAAGGAGTATCTACCGATGGAATCCGAATTGGAAAACAACGATTGATAAGAGCAAATAGCGCAGCATGAACATTTGCTCCATGATGGTGAAATTGTCAGGTGTGCCTTGGTTGTAGTCATCGTTACGGTGCATGTCAACTTTGCTGTTAGGCGCAAATATCAAATTCTCATTCATCGAATATCGCGATTGTCGGAGCGATTGTCGCTCTCATATGAGAGACAACAGCTCTTAAATGAATGGTAGTGTGTCACAATTGGGAAAAGGTGCAACTATTCTATCTGGGTGAATTAATGACATATTCTGTCCCTCACACATCAGCAACCGCGGTCAGAATGAGTGATCAACTGTGATAATGATGCACTTTATTTCCAAAGACGGTATCGCAGTAGCGTGGGAAAGGAAGCAGAAGTCTTTCGTCTAATCCCCTATGAGAGGTACTCTTTCTGTCTAGTATGATGGACAACCGCGCCGTGGTTAATATAAGAATGAGAAATGCTCTTCTTCTCCTTTCCCAACCCTAGTGAATAGGCGATACTCAGCGACCCGTGGATGAATTGAACGTGGTCGAATGTTCAATTCGCTATATGGCGAAGAACTTTAAAATGTGTGAATATAAAAGAAGATTGGTCAATGACCACACCTAGTGAAAAACAAGGTAGTTGGTTAAAAAGGATGAAATCATCTTCGACTACATTCGCAATCATCCTTCTAGCGGTATTGATAGCTTCTACTACAGCGTACATGTACTGCGGGTGTCAAGGCAAGCTAAATATTTTCATTTTTATTAAATTTCGAAAAAATTACTGAATAATTCGTCATATTTCACACTTTATGAGAATTTCTGAAAAACACGGCAATTTCCAGTCACAAAAATATAATTCAAGGTGGCTACGGCGGCGGCGGGTATGGCGGCGGTTATCCATGTAAGTTTCGCTATCAACGTAATGATAATTTTGTAGAAAATAGATTAGTTGATTAACTAAGAACCGTATTGTTTTACAGCCTATTACCCAATGTATCCTCAATATGGGGGAGGATGTAATTCGTGTGGTGGAGGAGGCGGCGGTGGATCGTTTGCGCAGGTATTTTTCATGTTTGCGTAGCTGAAAGTGATCTAGGGGTGCCGATGAGGTTTTGCAAAATGAACGAAAAAGGGGGAAATGCGATTCTTCTGGCGTACTAGGTGCTCCAATTTTAAAAATCATGTACAAAAGTAAGCTTGCCTGTTTTTTCAGCAAAATATGGCCAGAAAACAAAAATAGTCAGTTTGCGATTCAAATTCTTTCCGCGCCAAATTTGACCGCCTTTGCGTTATTTAAAAATGCTCTGGTTTTTTTCATTCTATGCAAAATATCTTCCGAAGCGCTTTCTAATATGACTGAATCGCTTCAGTCATATTAGAAAGCGCTTCGGAAGCTAGTATAGCGGTTCTAGAAGAAAAACCAAAAATACCGGATTACTGTAATCGGCATCCCTAAAGTGATCCACATAAAATGTGGTTGGAGCCATGGGTTCAAAAACGGTAACTTTGTGGCCATTCTTCTCCGCCGCGCGGTCGTCTATCATTGAGTGAGACAACAGCGCTCCGAAGAAGAATGACTGCTAATTTACCGTTTTAGAACCCCTAGTTGAAACATATCCAAAATCACACGACTTTCAGTTTGAGAAGCGATACGAAAGTCTCATATCATATTTGCAAACATTGATGTTGATATTCTTGGCCAGTTGCACAAGCGCTAATTTCACAACTATGGCGCATTTTCGGCGGCGTAGTTGGCATTCGCCCTAGCTGATTGTGACGCCTACTCAAGCATGTATCGTCAAACGAAAAGATCTGGAACTTTTTTTGATACAATAAATATTAACATATTTGTAGGCATCTGCGTCCGCCAGCTCGAGCTCGTGGGGCAAGTAATAGTCTTCTTGGGTGTCATAGATTTCGTTTTGATAAACTACTTTTCAATCGATGCTTTACCGGTGCTAATACATGTTAGTGATTTATCTGAAGCAATGTGCGACATGTATAGTCGTGTTGTTGACCTCCACCCTCTCAAGTGAATCAGCGGCATTGGCCGACCAGAAGATGGATTGACCCCGAGAGAGTGCTCTCTTCCCTGGACAGCGAGAACAACATTCAAATAACATGGATATAAGAAGGGTCAATGATCGGACAGCGAGCGACGATACGGTAGTTGAGCAAGAATGCAATCATCTTCGAACTTTTTCAACATCATGCTAGTACTAGCAGCACTGATAGCGGCAACTTCAGCTCACATGTACTGCGGTTGCCAAGGCGAGATATTTCCCCTTTAGTTTAATTTTTTTTATTTCAAAAATCGAAATGGTTTTAAATGAAATGTTTTGGATGCCAATTTCTGGATAAAAATAGTCTGTGGCAAGTTGTTATCAATTTTCTTAAATTTTGGAATATCATTATTTAGTAAATTTAGATTTTTAATTATATTATTTGATATCTTAATAGTATTCTAATATTTTAATTTTAAATAGGCCTTGTTGACCTATGTTTATATTTTCCAGGAGGCGGCGGCGGCTACGGCGGCGGTTATCAATGTACGCATCACATCTTATTCATTAATAAATTTTGATTAGTTCTTTTGATTGGTTATGTCTTTGAAGGGATGAAAATCAACCAAATAACAATAAAATCGATTTGTTTTCAGCCTACCAACCGTCGTATCCGCAATATGAACAATATCCTCAATATAGCCAATGCAATACATGTGGAGGTGGTGGTTACCAACAACCGTATAATCCATGTAATTCATGCGGTGGAGGAGGGGGTTACGGCGGAGGTGGATCGTTCGCTCAGGTTTGTTTCATCCTAAAAAAATTTTCAATTAAATTTAATTAATTGCTTTATGAAATTTTTTATGCTTACCTACTTGCCAAACTGAAAACATTATTTTTAAAATAATTGTAAATGAATTTCAGGCATCTGCTTCCGCCAGCTCGAGCTCGTGGGGCAAAAAATAATATTTTTAAGTGCAATATATGTATACCGTTTTGATAAAAAAATTCATTTGATGCTGTTACGGTGCTTGTTACGTTTAAAAAAAACATTTCTGAAGGAATATGATCGACATTGTTACATACAATAATATATATTCCATGATATATGTACTTCTAAATAGTCAAGCATCTCAATTTGTTCCATGGTGCAATGCATTATGCCGCAAAAGTCCACAGTGCCATTCAACCGTTTCTTCTCCCACTATCATGACGTAAGTGACCACAGCGGACAATTATTACAACACACTCCCCCGTACGTGTCCTCTAAGGAAGATCTTGGATGACACTTTGTTACACTCTAAGAGTTGTTGTTACGGGGGGGGGGGGACAGGTTCTATTGTGACCACCGTCTCTATAACGCGACAATGTGAAACTCGGGGGAAATGTCGTTTGGCCAGAACATTATTCAAGTAAACCGAGTCAACATCCATCTGTTGCGCATGAAACCTACTCAAAATCACTAATACTCATCAGAGAATCGACGAAATAACCAAAAAAATTGGAAAGCGGAAAGTCGGCAGCCGGATGATGTGCTCTCACTCGGTATATCAACATGGTTTATATGAGCAGTAATAACTCGGAGGTTTCAAAAATTGAAGCAGACCCAAATGAAGCATCGAATACACAATTCTTCATTCGTTTTCATGGAATTTCAGCTGTTCGTTAAAGACGCGAAACATTAATTACATTAGATCTTCAGAGGCCGTGCTGGCCTTCGAAATTGGTCCTAAGCACTGCGGACTTCGTAGACTGCATTTTCGCATATGTTCATATTCTTTGAACAACCATTGTGTTGCAGTTTCTCAATGTTATCGCATATCCTTGCAGCATACCAACTTCTATAATACTCGCCGAGTTTGAATCATTCTCTGTTGAGTGGGTTGTTCGACCGATGTGGCGAAAATTGTCAGTGTTTGCACTAGTTGCCAGATCCACATCGTATTTCGACTGCATCAAGACTACGGTTCGGTTGAGGCGTATTTCGGCCAATTCTCAGTGACTGATAACATCGTATTCAGCATAAATACAACCGCAGCAGTCTATTACTCATGTAGATCATAGGTAACATCCAATGAAAGAGAGGAAGTTCGACAAATTGCCTCAATTATAATTGATACTTATTACAGCATGTACATTTCATTTTCTATGATGTGGCAAAATGAACTATCTATCGTTCGCCTTTCCGTCCAATCACAAAACATCACAGGCGAGACGTCCTGGCCGAATTGCAATGCACTATTGTAGACGATAAGAACGAGTGTGCCACCAATTAGGGAATTTCTAACCTCCCCAATCTCGAGGGAGCTGTCGTATCTCATTTCGATAGACGACCACCCGGAGGAAATTGAGGGAGGTAATGGGAGATTGGATAATACTTTCTAGACACCGATAATGGCTAGTCTATCAACCATAATCTCTTCAGAATTGTTATCTTTATTATAGAGGGACTTGATCGGAATGGCTAAATTGGACATTAACAGTGTTCTAACTATTAGAACGGATAAGAACATTACATACACGCAGACTTTCGTTAACTCCCCTGGCAATCTGGGCTCTCCGTCTGCTCATTATTCTATTACACATAGACACCAGAGACGAGTAGACGGCGAAGACGCCCCTTTTGACGATATTATGTACTATGACAGTAGGAAGTAGATAAGCAACCAACAATCAGTTCGACAAGTAGGAATGAGGGTACTTCTAGTCGTTTTATTAGTTCTACTAGTCGTATGCAACACGGAAGCTCATTTCCCGTGGTTGCCATGGGGCGGCGGATGGGGAGGAGGAGGAGGAGGACAGCAGTCACAGTGCCCGTGAGTCTTCTCTTAGATACCAAGGGTTCTTAATCGGGAATATTTGTCGCCATTCTTCTCCGCGGTGCGGTCGTCTATCAGGGAATGAGACAACAGCGCAGTGGAGAATAATGACGACAAATTTACCGATTTTGAACCCCTATTAGATGCTAAATTATTACTCTTAATATTAATTATAATTTTCATGAAATCATCTCGAAACCTTCGGTTTTGACGGAACTTGATTAATGTAGTCTTGTCTCAGAGTCAGTAAAAACAATTATCATATATGACGCACAATTCTGACTTATGCATGATTAGGTGTATTCTTGGTAGTCTTTATCAGCTATTTTTCAAGTTTACTACAGTATCGATAATAAGTGTCCGTCCACTCTCCTTTCTCTGATATCTCAGCTCTCAGTTTTCGAAAACTTCTGAAATTTTTCATGTATATACTAGACCACATGACGGATATTTGCTGAATATGACGACCCTGCATCTCGAGTGGCCGCTTCCCCATGGCAAAAAG
>JACMIF010003691.1:0-13924 GCA_014805445.1 Diplogasteroides magnus | reverse complement strand
GGGGAATGGTAAAACATGCAAAAGTTAAGCAAAACACTTGCGGGTTCGAACCGGTACAAAAACGTGAAAATAATAGACCGACACGCAACCGACTGCGCTGCGAATGCACACTGTCAGCGTCTCTAAAATGAAATCATAAGAGGCGGCCCAATTGGACTCTCAGAATACTTGCTTGTCAGCCGCCGCGCAGATTCGATTGGAGGAAGAATGACATTGCAAGTGATTCGAATCAGTGATTTTACTTGCCAATTTTTAGCTAAAGATTCGATACGCGATTGGTGATTCATTTGGCGCAGTCATAGATTCGATTGGTGATTCGTTTCGCGGTCTCTACCTATCGCTCGTAGAGACAACCGCTCCAAGGAGAATGGAAAAATCAGAAATGAATTTGACTACCGATTTTGAAACCCTAATATTTATTGTCCAGCCTCTCTCAGATATTCAACCATCAAATACATAATGCACAGAATCTTTGTGTTCAACTAAATATGAAGCATTTATTTATCATGAACACAATCAAAACCATATGAAAGTTATATTGTCGTTGACTTAAGATGATTGGTAACTTCTACGATGTTTTCACAACTAGTAAAAGCGTATCTATGATGACAATCGTTAGGACTGTCGATACGTTCTAAGCGAGCACCCCAGTAATTGAAATAAAGCTTGTCATTCGCTGCACTCTTCATTTCATGAGATTTCATTAGTTATTACTTCTGAGAATTGGTCTGGTCTCACACAAATATCTTTATCATTGCAAAGAAGTAATATTATTCATCACGAAAAGTTTGTTTGTAAAAATGGGACGAAGTAAATACAAATGACAAATGAAAACAATTTCAGAAATACACAGGACGTTAGAAACATTTACCTATTTATTTGGCAACTATTCTGTCCACAAACAACAATCATTTATGCCCATTTCAACATTCACAACTCGTGAATCCTTGGCAAACTCGAAGGTACGCTTTCGATGTATGTATAGCCTGTATACTCACATATGTACTCGTATTCCTCAAATTCCACCAATGCCTCGATATCTTTTAATTCCGAGGACTCTGGATCGACGAGTCCGCAATCGCGCAAATAAATCCATATTGAACGACTTTTCGGTTGAGCAAGTAATTCCTGAAAAGAATTGAATTATCGCGAGCAGATAAAATAATTTCAAACCTCAATGACATTTCGAATGCACATGGTTGTGATTATGTTCGCTGGCCGAAAGGTAATTTTCTCCTTGTTGGAATTCCTTACAAGCATCATCAAATTATCCGGAGTAAACGAAAATATTGAATCATTGTGTGCAGATATTTCAATCTTCTTGACACAGATGGCTTAAAATTTAAAAAAATTGTATTTTTTTTCAAAAAAATGAACTCTGAACTGAACTAAAATGAAAATTGACAAAATGTGTCCGAGAATAGCCGCAGGGCTCCAGATAATTGATTTGGGAAATCCGAAATTGTTAGCGACTCTCTTTTAGAATAAATCATGTCCTCAATCTGCACCTTCGCGTCACTCTGCCAATCACACGCTAATTTCAGTTTGTTTGCGCGCTGGATAATTGGTTCCATATCGGTTAGACGAACAGTATCCACCAATCCTTCAAGTTCAAATACGTAATGGCTAATTGTCCGCAAGCACAGTTTCATGCAATCAATGAATGACAATCCAATTGCCCACTTCTTTGAAGGATCATTGACAAAAGCATAGAAACACTTGTACCTGTCTTCGTCGCGATAATAATCAAAATAATACTCCTCCTTCGCAATACCTTATAGTACAGAAGTGCAAATGTCATTCACAAACGTCATCTGATAGCAACGCTTTTCGTTGAATACAGTCACAGTCATTGAAGGACTGAGACTGAAACCAAAAGGGATGGCCCTGGCTGCGTTGTAAGCAAACGCTCGCTATTCGTTTGAAGTGAGCGAGGAAGGTCGTGGTAGGATTGGCACAACTTGCGATAATTTTCGCTCGATCCCGATGAAAGTAGATGTCGGGAGAATTTCTATCAATAACATCTCGAAATCGACGGCAAGTAAGTCTGAGATGGTCCAAGTCTTCATTACTGACTGTCTTGAATATTTTGACGTGCAGTTCGGAAGGAAGAACATCCATACTCGAGCCTGTAATTATCCATTACAGTGATTGAAATAGACGCGACGAAATAAAAAGAAAATCAGCGCGAATGTAAAATCAAACAAGATTCATATAGAACATTGTTGGAAGAATCAATTTCGAAATTCATTTCATCTCTCTGTGTACTAGGGTGACGCTATCCGTGATTTAGTGCAACTGTCATTCGTCTATTCTCCGAGGAGCTGTCGTTTATCACATGAGAGAGACAACCGGTCCGCAGATATTAGGCGAATGACAATTGCAGTAAACTAGCTGGTAGCGACAACGTGTATTCTGTCGCGCGGTCGCATCTATGCTGTAGGATGTACAATTCTGGAATAAAGTGAGTCATAGTTGTAAGCTCATATATTCCCACCGTTTGTCTATTATGGGCAATAGTGAATGATTCATTAGTTCGCAGAGACAGAAGATTTGCACTTTATTCCCAAACTATGCGGCAGAGACAACCAAGTGAGTGATAACGCAGAGGGATGAAATGCACTGAGATTCGCTCTGCCAAGACAAATACACACAATAAGATAACGCTTACAAAGCAAAAAAGAGAAGGGAGATGAATGATTTGCATTGAGCCAGTATGATGAAACATCACGCCGTTGATGTGTTCTCTCGCCGCAGCAAATATTATCTGAAGAGGCATAGCCAGGGAATACAACAGTGACAACTAGGTCAGCTATTCTTGGGAGTTAAGAAGAGAGTATCCGCTCCTTTCTGCATTCACGCCTCGTTTTTGAAGGGTTGGCCCTCAGCAGAGACAGTGAATCGCACATCCAAGTGCATGCATTAGTTCTTCCTAATTCAGCTGCAAGCTCTTATCTCATTTAACTGATGACATCCGCTCAGAAAACAAATTCGAGATTGTGAATGCACTTCGATATGCGATTGATGTACGATTCCCGATCTTTGAGAAAAGTTATGGACAAACAAAAAGTGGCTCCACAATTTTGACCGGTGTTGCTTGAATGACAATTCTCAACATGCATGATTTAACTTTTCAATGTCTACATTCGTATTCAGTAACAGAGCTGGGCGCCAAAGGTAAATTCTGATAGAGATTTTCTGGCAAATTTAATGGAAAAACATTGAAAAATATTTAGAATTTAATCGGCTGTAGAATCCCAATACTACATATGCCTTCGCTTGGATCAGACACAATAAGAATGGAGTCGTATTATCAGAGAGCTAATGTAAGGGTGGACCAGCTCTTTTCACAATATGTCTACTTTAGGTCTCCGAATTGGCTGAAAATTAGTTATTTTTAGGTAAATCGACCCCGTAGGCCCCGTATGATTTTTTGGGACATTCGATTAACCCTAAGTGAAATATAGCGTGTAACTCGCCAGAACACTTCATATCATGAAAATCAGTTATTACTTCTACGAATTGGTCTGATCACACACTTATATCCTTCACCAAAATGTCTTTATCATGTCATTGCAAAGAGGAGCAATATTATATTATTCAAGTGTGTTTACAAAAATGGGATGAAAGAAAAACGTATGAATAATGAAAGTTAAGAAAAACAAAATCAGAAATACACAGGACATTAGAAAAGTTCCATCTCCAAATAACAATCAATTTCACTCATTTTAACATTCACAACTCGTTCGTCCCTTGTATACTCAAAATCATACCATTTACAATCTGTATACACCCATCTATCTCCTGTATCCTCCATCTCAAATCCTTCATTAGTTTCAACCAAACCCTCGATATCTTGAAATTCCGAGGACTCTGGATAAATGAGACCATATCCGCAATAGAATTGTGCAAATAATGCCGCAATAGAATTGTGCAAATATATATATATTGAACGACTTTTCGGCTGAGCAAGTAGTTCCTGAAAACAACTGAATTATCGCGAACATAGATAAAAAATTCAAACCTCAATGACATTTCGAATGCATTTGGTAGTGATCAAGTTCGCTGGTTGAACAGAGATTTTCTTTACGTTGGAATTCCTTACAAGCATCATCAAATTATCCGGAGTGAACGAAAAAATTGAAGCAATTTGTGCAGATCTTGTTGACAGAGATGGCTTAAAATTAAAAATAACATTTTTTTTTTCAAATAAAACTCACATTGACAAAATTCATTTGAAATTAGCCGCAGGACTCCAGATGGGAAATCCGAAATTATCAGAGCTTCTCTCTTAGAATAAACCATGTACTCGATCTGTTCTTTCGCGTCACTCCGCCAATCCCAAGCTAATTTCAGTTTGCTTGCGCGTTTGATAATTTGTTCCATATGGGTTAGATGAACACTATCCACAATTCCTTCAAGGTCAAACACATGCTTGCAAATTGTTCGAAAGCACAGTTTCATGCAGTCAGTCAATGGTAATCCAATCGCCCATTTCTTTGAAGGATCATTGACAAAAGTAAAGAAATAATCGTGCCGGTCTTCGTCGGAGGAATATTCATAACTAAAATAATACTCCCTTTTCCAAATACCTTCTTGCACAGAGGTGCAAATATCATTCACAAACGTCATCTGATAGCAACGCTTATCATTGAGCACAGTCACAGTCATTTAAGGACTGTCATTGTTTTCAACTGTGGCCGTAATTACCGATCGATTCTGATCATCACTGAAACCAAAAGGGATGGCCCTCGCTACATGCTGTACACAAATGCTCGCTATTGGTTTGAAGTGACTAAGGAAGACAGGAAGTTTTGTCTTCGTGTCAGGGACGTAGACGAATTCTTCGTTAGCTTCAGTCGCGTCCATGAAAGGACTGTCACACTTGGCAATAATTTTCGCTCGATTCTTATTAAAGATGTCCGGAGAATTTCGATCAATAACATGTAGAAATCGACGGCAAGTAAGCCTGAGGCTGCTCAAATCTCGATTACTGACTGTCTTGAATATTTTGACGTGCAGTTCGGAAGGAAGAACATCCATACTCGAGCCTGTAATTATCCATTACAGTGATTGAAATTGAAGCGACGAAATAACAAGAAAATCAGCATTTATAGCGTGCGAAAGGTTGGACAAGTGTGATGCAAAATCTAACAATATTCATGCCCAACATTATTGACAGAATCAATCTCAAAATGCATTCCATCTCTCTGTGAACTAGGGTGCCGCTATCCGTGATTGAGTGCAATTGTCATTCGTCTAATCTCCTGGAGCTGCTGTTTATCACATGAGAGAGACAACCGGTCCGCAGATTTTAGATGAATGGTAATTGCAGTAAACTAGCTGATAGCGACATCCTACTGTGCATTTTGTCGCGCGGTCGCATCTATGCGCTATTATTATGTAGAATTCTGGTCTAAAATGCGCCATAGTTGTCAGCTCATTTATTCCGACCGTTTGTGTATTATGAGCGAGATAGAATGATTCATTAGTTCGCAGAGATGGAAAAGAAGCACTTTGTACCAAAATAATGCGACAGAGACGACAAGGCAGAGCTCAGAGAGACGAAATTCACTTTGGGATCACTCTGCCAAGACTAGTACACAGAATAAACGATCAGTTATGACGTAAAGGAGAGACTAGGGACATGAATGATGTGCACAAGATTCAGTTATGATGAAATGTCACGATGTGGACGTGCTCGTCTCAACCAAAATTAACTGAATGGGCATAGCCAGAGGATACGACTGTGACAACTAGGTCAGCAATTCTTGGGAGTGAAGAAGAGAGTATCTGCTCCTTGGTCGCGATCACGCACCGTTTTTAATCGGCTTGAGATTCCAAATACTATGTCTTCACTTGGATCAGACACAATTTGAATAGCGGTAGGTGAGACGAGGAAAGTCCTAAACACTGCGTGAGCTGTATGCGCTCTTGAAAGGAAGGCGAAGACATAATACGAACACGGGCATTGGATCACTGAGTTCTTTCCTCTACATAGATGAATGGACGATCCAAGCGTATGGATCTTCGCTGGTCCATCACAACGCCTAGTAGCTCCATCTCTGTTGCTGTAGCTACTGTGAGACTCCCTTTCGTTCACCTTTGACGGGGCAATGCGATGAGGATGGTTGTGCAGATGGGAGGGAGGCACCTATTTGGATATGATAATTCTTATGTTATAATTTTAGACCTTATCATACAATCGATGCATACGAAAATCGCAACATCTATGCGAAACATTTCTTGCTATCATTTTATGGATATTTTTATTAGTGCCTTTTCTAAATGCGGAATGTTCATGCCTTCTACGATACTTTTCAATGTGTTTATTAGCGATAAATGACAGACAGTGGGAGGATATGAATATTAGGTTTTCTAAGTCGGTAGTAAAGTGCATTTCTCGTTCGTTTAATCCACTCGCTAAGAGGAGATTAGGCGAATGAGAAATGCACTCTACTATCGATTTATAAACACTAATGTATATATATCATACATATTGACCGACGAAGAGGACATTTGCATTAGCAACTATGCCGTAAATGAAGGGGTGATCCAGACGAATACTTGGTGTCGGTATGTGAATCTTTCCGCTCAGTCCGCCCACTTCGATAGTTGTTGCTGCAGCAGCTTCCGTCCCATCCTCGTTAACCTGTGCATCGACAGTGTTGTGATAACAATACGATTTTGGTTTGTAGAAACTAGGAACGACTTTTTGAAAACATTTGCGTTTTCTGTCTTTGTTCTCTTGTGCTAGTGGCCGTATTTCTTAGAGACAACTACACGCTAATGCGATGAGAGAGGAAAAATGCAAATGAGAGCAAAACTTCGATCCCATGCGGACTAGGGAACGACTTTTGGATAATAAGTACATCATTTCTCACATCTACTCTTCGGTTAGCGGTTGTCTATCACTATCAGAGACAACCGCTTGCCGAAGAGTAGAGACGACAAATGATGCACTTATTTTCCAAAAGATATTCCTTGACGTGGATACTATAATACACTGTAGGGTGGGTAGACTCGGCTTTGCCCCCATTCATGGTGTCTGCCTCACCTCCGCCCGGTCGTCTCTGACTGCGCAGTGAGACACCATGAATGAGGGCAAAGCCGAGTCTACCCACTCTAATACACTGAAGGCAATCCGAAATGGAAACGCATAAAAAACTTGATTTAAAGGGAGGAACATTCACCCTATAGATAGAAACATATTGTATTATAGATTTTATTCATGAACCAACCTCGATGACGGCGTTGTGCAGCACTTTGGAGACTTTAACGGGTACGGTGGTTATCTGTAACGAAATTGATTTACACTGTCTATCAACCAGGCGGGGGTTAGGGATTATTCACCTTACTCAAGTTTGCATCATCTGAGAACATGGTTTCGACTCCCAGTTTCTCCAAAACACTTTTACCATCCAGCTTGGACTCGATCTTGAAACGAGGGATGTTGATCTAAAATGGTTTCTGGACATATTTTTTCAAGTCTTAGGACATTCATTTTTTATAGGAGTCGAAAAGGGCGATCGCGGAAGCACCTACCGATGGAGGAGTCAATACAGTTTTTCACTGTACTCTCTCATTACCGCTCAGAGTCTCCACTTTCCAGGAAATTGATTCGTCCTTCGGGAGGTAATTCCTACATCTTCCTTTACGGATTCTTTATCGATACAAAAACAATGGTGTCTAATAGCAGTTGTTCTTACATCAACATATCCGCTGCTCGTGCCATTGAACCTATTCCGCAGCCACTCATTGTCGAATTATTTCCATGCCTTCGCAAATGCCGCGCCCTCCTTGGGAAGATGCTTGAGAAAGTTTTTGGACACGTCCTGAACGAGCAGAGTCGGCATTGATTAAATACGATTTTCTGTCAAGGTATGTTTTAGCGGTGGACGAGTAGAGCTAGAATATCGGATTCCCATGCCAGCGTATTCATTTTGAACGAAGTTAATATTTTTGAAGTTTTGACCTATTTCCATGTCCGGAGCCGGTAATTAGGTACTGAACTATTTCCCACTGCAATGGTGTGCTTACAGTACCCAAGGGTACACATCTGCAAAGTTTCAAAACTCAAGCTACAGTTTGAATTTTCCTGTTCGCCACACGTTCAATTATGCCCGAGAAGTTGAGATGTTTTCTCTTGAGCGATACAAGATATGATTCAGAATAGCATTTGTTCTTACATCAATATAACTGGTGCTGGTTTCACTGAGAATTTTTTGCAGTCTTTCTCCGTCGATTTCATTCATTGCCTTCTCAAGGGTCACACCTTCCTTGGGAAGAAGCGCGAAAAAGTTGTAGGTCTTGTCCTTAACGAGCAAATTGAGGATTTTGTAAATTCCAGTTAGTCACCTTGAAGGGAAACATCAATGAGGTGACGAGTGGATCTTCGAAATTTATAGGGATCTTATTTGAGTAAAGGGACATGAACTGTTCCTGAAGTCGATTGGGATTTATATTGATCGCTAGGCATACGATGAAAACTAAACGATTATATGTACCTTTCTGTCTCCCTTCGCTCCATAGAAAGTCGTTTTGACAGTGTCGTCTTGGTCAAAGGGAAAAAACCATTTGCCCAGGGAGTAAACGGCGTTGATAAGCATGGCCACGGCCTAAAACGGCTACATAATTTGTTCATTTTTTTGTATTATTAAGCAACATTAATGAGGAAAAGCTGAAAATATACATAGACTCTTCGGTATCTGGTGGCACAAAAGCGTTTACCAAGGGTTCAAAAACCATAGATTTATCGTCATTCGTCCCGCCGCGCGGTCACCTATCGTGGAGTGAGACAACGCACTTTGAAGAAGAATGACTACAAATTTACCGCTTTAGAACCCTTAGCGTTTACTCACGTCGTCAGAGATGCTATCAGCTGCAACCATGTTCTTGATTTTTCCGTTCGTAGAGTCTTCCACGAATCTGTTTATCTAGGGATTATGATAGAGATGACACTTAAATCAGCAAAATTTACCGTATCTGCTGCTTCCTCTTTCCGGGAGAACTGAATACTGTTGACTTCCGCCTTGTATTTTGTCTCTACATGATTTCGATAGTCGGGAAGTAGCGAGATCTGTTATGAATACGTTAATTATATGGCCTTTTCCAACACAACGATCATGTTATTATATGTTGTTTCATGGAGGTAACAAACTTACAAAAATGACGATCTGCGCCATACAGAAGATAAAAATACTTGAATAAGTGGTTTAAAATTGTACACATAAGGAGAATAGGGTGTCGCATTCAGTGACTTTAATGGAATTAGCATTCATCTAATCTCCGCTGAGCGATTGCCTATCACTTGAGACGCAACCTCCCCGCGGAGACAAGACTAATGATAATTGCACAAAATTGGCGACGCCGTAAACGATAGCTATCCCTTATGATCCACATAGAATCGATTGGCCACGTTTACAATGACTTCGTTGTCCTCCTTCTGTCCGAGAAGAGAGTTGGTCAGGGCGGAATAGTGCTTGACAACGTCGTCCTTCGTGCAACCTTAAGCATTTAGTTTGAAGGATCATTGTATTCTCACAGAGATTGCGGAACATTTGTTTCCGCACAGAGAAAAAGAACTGCCAATGGCAGTTTTAAACTGAAGTGTGGGAATTGGAAGTATTTTCTTCTGCTTGCATCTTATCGGCAAAATAGATGAGCTGGTGGGTAGAATGTTCTTATAAAACAGGGTAAAAATATTTTCAGCGTTCGCCGATACTTGGGCTCGCAAACAATGTACGATTTGGCCTTGGGGCCTGTTCGTATAGACCGATAAAGTGGATAACAACACAATGTTTATCCAACAACAGTAGGACTAATTCTGCCGCGAGCGGCTCGTCTCCTTGAATCTTAGACACAATGAAACATGGAAAGAGAAGTGGGAGGAGAAGTTGGGGGCGGAGCCCACGAGAGATAAGAGGAACAGTGATACAAACGAAATATGCATGTCTAGGAAATAAAACACAGTAGCAACGACATGCTTACTAAACATTACATACAATACGGTCTATCAATAATGAAAGAATTGACACTGGGCCCGAAAAGAGTGTGACCCTGATCAATTAGATAAACTAACAACATGGTAAATGGATATGGGAAATAAGAACGGAGGAGGAGGACTACGACAGAGAGATCTACTGAAGAACCTTAGGACACATCATTACGTGATGTTTTCCCTCACACACTGGGCACTTGACACCTAGGCATCGAACAGAAGTGCTGTGCTTGAGGCACATACAAGTTTTCGTCTGTTTCACTAGAGCCATTCGCCGAGTATGTGAGTTCAGTCTTCTCAGATCTGTGCATTTGACTGCGACATGATTGGTTCTCTTGCAGATCAAACACTTCTTGCTGGTACTAGTTTCACCGAACTTGCCAGAAGGTCTGACGACACGATCAACAATGGATGCACCCGTCACCGTCTTCGGAATGACAGCTGCGGACTTGGAAAGTTGCATCAAAGCTTTTTCCATAAGACGCACTCTTTGCCTAAGGGCTTCAGGGTCGTCCTCATCTACATCCATTGACTGTTCGTTGTCATCTTCTCCTTTCAGGGAACTCGTTTCGGGCTCCTTTTCTTCTCTGTCAGTCCAATGACCTTCCTCCTTCAGTTGCATGACAACTTGTTTTATGAGGAGTCTCAGTTCAGGTTGAGAACTTTCATCAATGGTCGCGTCTTTAATGACGTTGTCAAGAATGTTCCTTACATAATCTCTCGCTCGAGCGAAGAACTTCTGTTCTCTGGCCTTAACACTTCTCTCCAACATCTCTTCCTCCAAGGAGTGGTAGAGCGGGCGGTCGACGGGACTCTGCAAAGTGTACATTGAAGACTGTCCGACCATATGTCGGTCAATTCTCCAATGGCTAACCTCGTTCAGAGCACCCATACGCGAGCCGCTACTTCCAGCCACCTTAGGAACCGTCGGCTGAATGAGTAAGTGTTGTGCGCAAACAGGAGCAGTATAACAGTACCTTCTGTCCCTGGTCTTCTTCTACCATTTGTGGTAATGGGTTGACGTGGGTCACGCGAGTCTGTATGGAACAATTTCTTGAGTCATGAAACAGAGACTGACTTGAAGTGCCTTGAACTGGCCCATGAATGCTTTCTTCTTGGCTATCTTCTCAGCAGAAGACATTTCTCCGGAGATATCAGTAGTCCTGAGCAGTTCCTCCTCCCGTTCTTCTTCGGTGAGAACTATAGTCGGCTCCATGGCCTGCAATGGTTCATCTTCACCTTGTGAATACGGGACAAAACCGCGAAACATGGGCTGTTCGATCAGCCTCATGATAAATGCATTGGTTGCCTTGACTGGCAATCCAAAAAACAAGTAATCGAAGTGGTCAGTTGTGACCAAACATGGGAAGAGGGAAAGGAAGACACTCTGACTGGCCGTGCCATGTCTATGCTTCCGTGGACGGAATAGTGGACAAAGGAAAAAGTACATGGGTAAGGAGTGAGGGAAAGTAAGAGAGTCTAGAGAGAGAAGGGAATGAACGGAAGAGATTGTGCTGGCCTAAAAGGGATACATTGTGAATCTATTGACAATTGTAACTATATGAGAATACAATTATAAAGATGCAGATGAAGAATCGGGTCGGGCTCAGCTTACATTCTTCTTTCTTCGCTCATTAGAGCTCCTTTGAGGGGTCTTTTGGATAAGACCCTCTCCTTCTTCTCCTTATCGTGCTCATGGCACTCGAGAAGCATCTTGCAACTATTGCTGGCATAATGGGCAGGAGGCAAAGGACAGTGAATGCCATCAGTGCACAAACAACAATCGTCACAGAAAGTGTTGCCAGCCAATAGTGCGTCAGTACTTCAGCCATGTGCAAAAAATCTGGCATTGTGAACTCTGTACTATTCCACTTCAGAGACGTATTCTGTATTCTCGACATGTCTGCGTGTAATAGAGGACCAACATACTTCAGTACTCCGTTGACCTCGACTGCCTTGCCACAGGACACTTCGCAGAGATCATTGGCTGCTGCCGTATCAAAGTGCAACAGTCTTTCTGTTCGAGTGCCTTCAGATGTACATGGAAGTGAGAAGCTGTCCTTGCTACAAGTGACGATTGCTTGTCCTTCCTTGTCTGCTTGACAGGTGAAGGTGGTCTTCGCCCCCCTCAAACATCCATAACAACCAGAAAGTGGTTCAGCTTCCACGACACACTTGATCTGATCTACCTTGAGTGAGTCAATATTCCACTCGTCGGTGTCTACAGATATTACGATCTCAGTGGAGACAGTTTGCTTCAAAGATGCAGTTACCTGTTCTCCTAATGAGTACAGTCTCAACTCTTTTGTGTTGATCGGAAGTGTATCTGGCAGCTTGAGTACAATGCACTTAGATTCATCTGCTTGCAGTCACATATCTCTTCATTCTCTGCTGGTGTGCACACACACTTCTCCAGGATCTGGCAGTCGTGCTTGGTGGCCGCTTCTCTTGAGCTACACACAGACACTGGATCTTCTCTGAGTAATGTAACTCGTCCATGTTCGTCTGATAGAAGGTTGTTGTTCAACAGAGGGAGTGCAGTCACAGCAAAATTCGTCAAAGTGAGGGAGAACTCATCGATTGTCTTGAGCACATTTGGTCTTAGTGTCAGACTGGTCGAACGACTGATGTTTCCCACTTGAATGGTCATGTCCAGCATCACTGCTGGTCTCCAGATTGGGCAACGGAATGATGAGAACACCTCTTCGTCTCTTGGTTCACCATATATTCTGTAGAACAAGCACCCGCTACTGGGGAAGAAGCAATCGCATCCTACACCTCCACAGCTGGCACGACAGTGTGTGTGGCCAGGGAACTGATTCGCCACGTCCAGTTCGGGGACAAGGGAGGTGGAGTTGTATGGTTGGCACTTCTCCACACCACAACTTCCCGTCCTGGGATATCTCATAGCCGATTGGACACGTACCTCCACATTTCGATGGAACGCTATTGTCTCACTCTGGCATTCGAGCCTCGCCTCGCTCATTCGAATCGTGAACTGTCCAATGGTCTTTCTTCAATGGGCGATCCTCGTGCATACTTCCTTACTCAGTGGGTTGATTTTCATCATGATGTTTTCCACTGTTCTGCAGGAATCGTTGCTGTCGCAGATGGATTGCAAACTGGCCACGTCAATCACTTGTTGACATGCCTGTGTTGATACCATTAGACTGCACATTGCCACGATCACGATCATGTACGGTACTCTCTTGTCCTTCGGTCTGTGCGCTGATTCAGCGTCACCTCTTCCCCGAGGGAGAAGAGTGCGAAAGCACCTGAATACAGAACATACGCATTCTAATGCCTTTCTCACTGTTCTGCGTGCATAGTGGGCACAACAGAAGCAGGGGGCACTTAGAACAACCGGTTGACAGCATGTTGCGTAAATGATCATAGCGAGTACGTACATCAGGATGCCCATAGTTGCGATTGCACCGTAAGGATGACATTCAGGGTTCCACAGTACCTCGAGACACACTGTGCACTTCAGTTGTTCACAGAAATCAGTCGCATCACAGTAGCGAACTATCTCATTCACCTTCTTGTTCAACATGAACTTGACCCACACAGTGTGGTCTTGCAGCGTTATTCCCGGTGAAAACTGGAAAGTCTCATTGCATGAATCTTCTGTAGGATTCATCTCGTAGCATTCACTCTCTCCACATAGTAGATATGGGGGGAATGTTCTTCCATGAATGAATATTGCACCACCTGGAATACACTGAATTCCCACTTGGTGTGCGGATGAGCCCACGAACAGACCACAAAGAGTGGTGAACATTATGGAGAGGTTGATGAATCGCCATGGAAGACCAACACCACCACGGAAGGGCCGGTTTGGATAAGACCATCTCATGCGATCCACACGTGTCTCCATCTCTTCGTCCGTGTATACAGCGAAACAAGTAGATACCAATGGCAACC
>JACMIF010003690.1:0-13925 GCA_014805445.1 Diplogasteroides magnus | reverse complement strand
GACATTTTGACCCCGTCGTGAAAATCGAGTTCAGGTGCTCAACGTAGCCCCTACTTTTTTCGACGGAAATTGAAAGAGAACATCAAAATAAGTAACTTTAGTGTTGGAAGTTTTTCTGAAACCTCGAAATAAATTTGCAAAAGATGTTTGTCCCCGGCGGGATTCGAACCCGGGCCTTCGGATTACTATGGTTTTCACTCTTGCGACGCATTTAGATATAGATTGCTCCCAGAAATTCTCACCGCTATGCCGCCTATCCGATGTGGAATTCTCAGGAGAATTTAACTGTATATGGCGCTTGTGGTACCTTTGAGAGCAATTGGGTGTAAACATCAAAAGACTGGAAAAAATGTGCGTCCAAAAACAGAAAAATCGCCATATCTCGCGTAGATTTGAGATTCCCGGAAAAGTCCAAACACATTTTTTTCCATAACTTTTGATGCTCTTTCGAATAATATATAACATGACGACCAAAACTCAAAAACAAAAAATTACAATTTTATTAAATGTATTTTTGAAAATCGGTCAGTTTTGATGATAAAATTATGAACTCGCGGCTGAAGTGTATCCCACCCCTAGGTAGTTCACAGAAAAAATTTCTGAATTTTTGGACAACTTTGAGTTTACTGTGCCACCCCCTAGCCAGGTGCTACCCGGTCTTACACGGAACTCGATTTTTAAAAAAACATTACGAAAATTGTAATCTTGCCTGAATTTGTTCCCAAATTTCTGAAAGACGCCGTCGTAGTAGTGGCCAAAACGCATCTGTGAGATGAACATAATGAACCAACACCCTGTCAATTTTCTTGTGAGGACTCACTGAGAAGAAATACGACGAAACATTTATGACAATTCGAAAACTACCCTTCACGGACGAAATTGATGAGCGCTTATTATCAAGTGGTGATTTATTTTCGTTTCAAAATTGCATAGATGCGCTCTTCCTCATTGCACTCTTCCTTACATTCTCCGTCCCCACCCGTTTTTTACCACCCCGGCGCGTGTGCGTAGTTGTGTCTATAAGTTCTTAGTCAAGTTTGAAATTGCAAGCGCGGAAGCTATGCTCAAATGCAAAATCATGCCACAGCAAATGTGGTGTGGCGAGTGCGTGGTGAAGATTTTTGGTGTTCCTGGCATATTCTGTTGGGTTAATTGCCGTGCCTTGTTCCCAGAGCGCATGCTCTGACACGGATGTATTGACTTCCCTTCACTTCCCACAAAAATCATTTTAAAAACATACTTGCTCGCCGCAACAGTGCACATCATCGGTCAGGTTCGTGTTGCACCTAAAGGTATTATAGATTGTAGAGACAGTGAATTGACTCAGATATTGACAGTCGTTCATTTCTAGCCGTCCACCTTCATTCCTAGCGGTTGTCACTGCAAAGGGACAGACGACCGCTAGGAATGAAATTAGACGGCTAGATGAACGGCTGTCAATATCTGAGTCAATGCACGGTCTGTAATAGAGTGCGAGAAGGAAGGAGGCTTTGGTTTGAGCACGAAATCACTGATGCTACACTGGTCGATACATATTGACGGTTAGTATTTTCGTGAAACATCACTGTTTTCATGCTCAAACTCTTCCAACCATATAGCCTATAGGCTATAGGAGACAATTTAACCCTAACCCACGGAATTCTTACTCGAAAGGCGAAGGAATCCACGGACCGTCTTCTTTTTCCTCTCCTGAGAAAGTGAAGTACAAAGTGATGATTACTACAAACAACAAGAGAAGAACGAAGATCTTTCTAAGTCCCATCTGATGCTGAAATCAAAACATATTATGCATCCTATCTAAGGTTGGCAGTTTGACTAGGTTTTCGGATATGTTTCACAGCTCTTATAAAATATATATACGTAGCCACGGTGAAACATATCTTAAAACCTAGTCAAACTGCCAACCATAATCCTAACTGAACTGTTATTCCTAGTATGAGTCTCACACTTGGATGCCACTCTGGTCTCTCACTTTTACGTGCTATTTCGTCATTACGGAATATGTTTCAACTGTTATATAAATAGACTAGAACAACAGTTCAGTTAGGATGCGTAATATAGTTGGCATTACTTGCGAGAGAGAATTAATAGAAATGACAAACTAGATACGTTACAACGAAGTGTGCAACTAAGCAAGCATCGATGAGAGCGACATTCTCTTATCAGGACATTTTAAGATATGGAGGCCATTTCACCCTGAACCACCTTGCTGATCGTGTTGTTACAGATTAGTCATCGTCACGGCTCGTTTACAATGTTTACCTCTCAATCACCATCCAGGTGGAGTGAAAAACGTCTTATGAAAGTGCTCGTGTTAGTTAGGGCCACGGAGAAAGCTTCAGCTTCGGCTCGTTTACATTACGATGATTTCAAATTATGCGGAGACAATTAGCGAAATTCAACACACTGTTTTTCTGGGTTCGATGGATATATGATAACCGGTCACAGAGAAAACACAAAGATACAACCATTACATGCAACCATTCCAATCGTAGTTTGCAGTTTGACTATGTTATGGGTGATGTTTCAGGGCAACTGTGTATTTGAAGTTATATCCTCAGTGAAACATAACTCATCATAAAGCAATAGAAGTGTCAACTATGGTTGGCAGTTTGAGTACGAAAGTGCATTCGCTATCTCTGCTGCTCCCCAGAGCGGTTGCCCCTCGTATGCGAGAGACAACCGCTCTGCGGAGAAGCAGAGATAAAGAATGCACTTTCGTACTCAAACTGCCAACCAAAGTCGAGATCCGTGACGGTTCGAAGAACTATGACGACGTGGACATTCGCGGTCCTGATGGCACGGCAGTGCTTGTGCAAATGGAGATTCAGCAGCAGGGAGAAGAGAGGTTCAAACTTCTAAAGCGGTACTAAAATGCATTTCTCATTCGTCTATTCCCCACGGAGCGCTCGCGTTTACGAGCGAACAACCGCACAGTGGAGAACAGACGCAAGAAAAATGCACTTTACTAACATTTTTGAACCCCCTTTTTAATTTATGCGATCGTCATCCTACATAACATCATTACTTGTTACATATTATTGTGGAAAACGGAACTGACAAATTCCATGTCTCCAGTTGATTATCCGAATTTAATAAGGACTCTTGAAACATATCTGAATGTCAATGTGACTATAATGTTTTCATCGATATTTCGATTGGAACATGTTCAAATGTGTCCAAAATTATTTTAAAAATCAATTTTAATTAGTTTACTTCGAAATAATTTGAAAAATAGCCCAAATTCGCAGTTTCACAGAGCAGTTCAGATATGTTTCATGATTACAATATAAAGAAATGTACACTTTGCGATCATCCATATGTAGGTTCAAAATTCGCCATGTGTACCAGCTATGTCACTTCCGTTTTCCACAATAATATCAATGATAATTCCATTTCACTCAATTGGGAATGCGAATATTATTGTTTGAAATATCACGCACAAGCATATATAAGGATTTTGAAACACAAGTGAAATAGAGAAAGGGAATGTTCAGTAAGAGATGTAGTCGGTACTAGAGAAAATTATGGACTTGTTATTGAATGTGATCTCATACGACCAGTCATCTATGATGAGTGAGGGACTTATATGTGCGCACAGACGAAAAACGATACATAAATCCTTTCCTAGTCGGGTCTGCATTCGACCGATGTCTTCGTGGAGGTCACTCTGATATGGTTGGCAGTATGACTACTTTATGGGCTATGTTTCAATACTGCAATATAGTTGACGATATGCCTTCTGTGAAAAATATCCCATAAAGTAGCAAACTGACAACCACACACTCCTCTCTCATCCAAAAAATTCGTTACTGTACTTGACCCAGAGAAGGCTGTCCAATTCATAAACGAGATGACCGAGAGAGGAGTGCGGTTCACGGAACATTCATGGTAGCATTTGATCCTAAATACAAGTATTCGTTACCATGTACTGTACAGCAACTGAATGACTAGGCACTCGGACACACAGCCATGCTTAGGGAACGACTTATGGACTTTTTTTCGTCCGTTCGCAGCGGTGAGTCATTCTCTCTTGCCCATCATAGACCGGTCGAAGACAAAAGTCAGTCCAAAAGTCGTTCCCTAGCCATGTGGCCAATTCAAGTATCCAGAGCATTTGAGGAGTAGTTCACTGTACGAGAACATAGATAGTTGAAGAAACGCGGTCTGAAAGGCATGGTTGCCAGTAACCGATCGCCGATGTGTGTTCGATAACCGTGAAAGCATCAGACAATGCAAAGTTAGCGAAATAAAGCTTAATCCTGCCCATCCCCCCCTCGCGATCACTCCGTGCAAACCACTTGTTCACATTCATTTTCTCGCGATCCATCCGATACCCCCCCCCCAGTTGCGACACAATTTGTGATGCTGATTCAACGATGACCATTATCTTTCAATACTTTTACTGTTCTATTTAGCAACAACAGATGATTCAAAACAGTAACACCCGTGAAAAACAAACGAAATTGCACAGTGAAATTCTACACGAGTGAGTTCACAGCGTTGACTATTTAGTAGGGTGTCGCTAATGGGACGTTATTGACAGCCGTTCATTTCTAGCCGTCTAACTTCATTCCTTAGCGTTCTTCACTACAATGCGCCGACCACCGCGATGTAGAGCAGTCAGACGGTTTGAAATGAACGGCTGTCAATATCATACCATTAGCGACACCCTACTATTTAGCCGTTCAACAAGCCATGGTTCGTTAAAAAGAAATGAGTAAGAACATATGAACAAACAACATACATGTGTTGATTAGGGCTTCTCTTATCAGAGCAGTTATTGGCAGCCGTTAATTTCACGCCGTCACACTTCAATCTTATCGGTCGGTTCTGAGATGAAGAGACGACCGAGTTATGAAAGACGCAGAAGACGAAATGATTGCACATTTTACCGGCTGTAAATAATTGCTCTGATAAGCAAACCCTAGTGATGACTAAATATAGACGTTTGGAAAAAAACGTTCCACCTCCTTCATTAAAACACAACGGTAGCGAAAATTCACATCAGCGAGCACGCACTATTGGGTCCCCCTATCTAGATATTAGGGTTTCTAAAACGGTAATAGAGTGCGTCTATTCGTCTATGGTCTAAATCTCGTGGTGCGGTTGTTTATCAGATGAGTCTTAGTGAATCAAGCGACAGACGAATGCACTCTACTGCCGTTTTAGAATCCCTACTAGAAATATGATGAATAGCAAGGAAGAATCAATTACCAGAGAGAAAAGATCCAAACTGCCTACCGCAACTATGTGTCACCGCGCATCGTCTGGACGTTCTCCGAAAAGGCCAGTCGGTCCTGAAACAGGAAAGATTACTGTTATACTATTATACTTGAGACAGTTTAGAATTACTTCTGGATTAATTTCATGGAGTACTGTAATCAGGGAGATATGTATTACCTTGTCTTTTGTTTCCTTCCAATTCGGTTGCATTTCTCGTAATGAGCTGAGAATGATGCTCATGGCACTTTGGTCGAATCTACAATGTTCAATTTCTAAATGTTTTGACAAAGAAACGGAAAAATTCGGTTCAACTATTTTTCTATCTATGCAACAGAACCGAATTAAGTATTGCGCATTAGAACATGGGATAGTGAACGTCCGATAGGCGGATTAGAAAAATTTGATGAATTAGAAAAAAAACACCCATCATACTTTGCAAAAGCAACAGAAATAATCAAGTTCAACTCTTTATCAATGTACGTCACAGAGATTGGATCATGAGATGGTTGTTCATATCTCTTTTGCCCTAATATAACAATAAATTCTTACCTATGACAGTTGGCGAATTTCGTGAATCGATCTTGTCCGAAGAAGCACATGAGCGGGGAATTGGGAGGCGCCATGCAGTTCTGAGTTAGTGCGCACAGCACGTACCTGCACGAGAATTGGGGCATTGCACGCGCTCGGGGTAAGGTTGCTCAATTTCCGTGCGACAGTTGCCCCGGACGCGTGCAATGCCCAATTCTCGTGCAGGTACGAGCTGTGCGAGTTGATTCAGAACTGCATGGTTCCTCCAAATTCCCCGATCACGTGCCATTTCGTACGGATCGATTCATGAAATGCGTAAATTGTCATAGGGTAGATCATATTTTTATATTAGCCCAGAAATGCTGCGAAACAACCATCCCACGATCTAGTGCACAATACTTAATTCGTCTCTGTGACGTATTAGGTTGCGGAGAATGTCTTGCGCACTTTGTTTATATGTATCTGTCGTTATTTAGAAAAGCTTCACAGTTTCAATGTCTGTGGTTATGTGTAGTAGGCAGGCAAGTTAATCTGATACAAATTATGTCGGACAGTGCGCATCTTGTTTCTGGAGTTATGACAGAAAGGAAGATTACGACCACATCGCACCTCCTCAACATCGGAGTTCTCAATTTTTCCCGAACTTTCAAGCAAAGCATACATACTTACTAGTGGATTATATTAAGCGTGGAAACTATCCTCATCACATGCTAGAAGGGCTTTTGATTATGTCTTGTGACTAGGAAGTTCTGATGGAAATGGTAAAAACATTCAAATGGGCGATACTTTTAGAAATAAATATACAGTTTGGCGGAAAGGAAACGATATCAAACGGGATTGGCTCAGGTTAATGTCCTACTCTTGTACTCTCCATAACCAATAATAATTATGAAAGTTGTTACGTATGAACACAAATGAAAATAAAAAAAGTGTTTTTCGTGAAAAATGGTAATATGCTAGTCGGGAAAATTTTTGACTTTCTTGAAAATGCATTCATTATATCCTTTAAGACGAAGTGGTCGTATAACATGGCAGTTAATAATAATCAGTGAGACGAATGCTACATATATTAGGGTGTCCAAAAATTTTTTACTCTGTTGACCTACCCTGTATGTCATCACTGCCTCTCCTTTCGAAGAAACCCAATCTCAACTAGGTAGCTAGAATGTATAGTGCTGCGCTAGTGTAACATATTGCCTGAGTGCCAGAAAATATAATCATAGAAGCACGCTGGGAAGTATCACAGAAAAATGTTCACCAGATGCGCATTTTTTGAACTTCTGTTTCCCATTTTTAATTTTTCGCCAATAGCGGCGAATAAAAAAGTTTGTGGTCTGAATGATTGCCGTCTATTCATATAATCAGCATTCGAAGAGTGGAGGGACTCAGCTCACTTACAAGGCTGTTTGTGTGCAGTGATCGAAGTGTTTCGATTATGATATTTGGTAGAATCGAGCCTTCTGCTTTCACATTGGCAAAAGAACTGATGAGTGACACTATGTGCATTTTTGTTAGAGCGGCTAGCACTCTCATATGCTATAGTCAAAGACATGTCTTGCAAGCTTAAACAAGGGCAAAGTTGTATGAAATCACAACATGCTGTTGTACTCCACTGACGTCACCGAGACAGACTCACTCAAACTTTCCCGTGCCATTTTCGTTCTGTTTGAGTAATCCACTTGGCTCTTGAGTATGTCAGTGCAGACAGTCTATGCTAATTCTACTATATGATGGGCTTTGGCTGTTGCAACTTTTAAGCCCAGCAGATCTCGTCAAATATACCGATTTTCAAGTGCTATTTTAACACTTGGATTGCAATTAGCCGCTATTTCGCTCCTCAATATTTTACAATAAAAGGCTAGAAACTGTGTGTTGGGAGTATCTCATTTTACAAATGAAAGTCTCATCCTCTTCCGTTCATTAAATCATTTGCAGGCAAAGCTAAAGTATTCTATCGGTGGCTGCATGATTGATATTTTCAGAAGTTTCATAAACACAAATTGAATAAATAAGCCAGAGCAAGTTTGACTTTCCGATAATTATCAACTGTCCTGCCCGTCCAGAAAAATAAACTTCAAATAAATCTAGCTCGCTTCCGCAGAAGAAAAAAATTTCTAATCGGAGAGTCATCAAAATGGTATACGGTCAGTTCAAATAACTCAGCGTCCCACGAATGGACTTGAATGGGGCCGAGCCTGTGTGCGATACAAAAGGCAAGGCAATATGCATCCAATGTAGGTACTCCTATTCAAATAGGATTATGGATACCGGAGATAATAAACAAAAGCAAAAAAATGAAAACAGAGTAAGAAATTCTTGGACACCCTAATAACGCATACGTGTTCCTTGAACCGTATACAACAGGAAAAGAACGAAAAAAGATATGCAAGAATTTGCCATTTTTAAGAATTAGGCAAATTTTCTTACCGATTCTATCTGAACAAGGCACTTAGAGCCATAATCGAATGTGAATTTATAGACTATTAATAATGCGCAATTTGCATCCGAAATATGTTTGAGCATGTTAATGTAGCCTTTGAAAACGAGCTTTCATTCTTTTTCGGATAAATGGCGTTTTTCACGTTTTTTTCAAAAACAATTACCCTGAAAAACTCTGTTGGCTAGGAAGTCTCTCACTGGGGCCTGGTATTGTTCACGACACGGATCATGCATTAGCACAATTCGTTTGGACCGGAAAATTCTTTCGTGAAAATACAGCTAGAGAAATTATCATTCGTCTTCACGGCAACTATGGATTTCTAAAGCCTACTGTTAGCTGTGTTGCAGGTATTGGGCAGAAAGCTATGCGTACATGTTGGCCAATGCTAGCCAACAACTATGCACTACACAATTACTGCCTAGCGTTCACTGGGATTTTCCTGTATCGGAATAACCAAAGTGCGCAAGACTTTCTCCGCAACCTAATACATTGAAAAATAGTTGAACTTATGTTTGATTTTTCTGTTGCTTTTGCCTATTTTCTTTGTTTGCTAATATAATAATATCTCACCTATGACAGTTGGCGGATTTCGTGAATCGATCTTGTCCGAAGAAGCACATGAGCGGGGAATTGGGAGGGGCCATGCAGTTCTGCGTCAGCGCACACAGCACGTACCTGCACGTGAATTGGGCATTGCACGCGGTCGGGGCAATTGTTGCGCAATTTTTGTGCGCTGCACGCGAATAGGGCACTAACCACTTCAGAGCGTTTCTCGAGAAATCGGAATGTCGGATGAACGATCCGGCTGCTCCGAACATGTAGAGGTGCTGGGCTTGCTTCTCGGCAATCGGGAGATAGGAATACATTGCTGAAAAAAGCCTCCCTGCATTTTCCATTTGAAACGCTTATAAAGGAAGCTGCCTATTCTATCATTAGAATTTTTCATTGTACTCAATGCTGGGTTTTTAAATATAATTCCAACCACTCGTTTCATTGTTGGTTATATACTAGCAAATATTTATCTTCCATTATTATGTATCCTGACTGAATTGTTGGTCTAGTCTATATATCTCGCATTTGAAACATATTCCGTGACGAGGAAATGGCACGAGAAAATGAGAAACCAGGTGTGAGACGCGTACAAGGAATAACAGTTCAGATAGGATGCATAATTATATAATGTGGTAAAAAAAACAAATTACAAACCCGGATTGGTTGCGGCGTAGATGGAGTGACTGGAATTCTCGCCCAACATGTACGACTCGTAGAAGCCCTCGTTGATCTGAAGTTGACAAGCTTGAACTACCGTAATCCGTGCTATCGAGAGACCTTATTGTAGATTGGCTGAATGTCCTTGAATCGAATCGAAGAATCAATCAGCCAGAATGCCGGGATAGATGAGTAGACCTCCTGCACAATAATAATATTTGACTCTGTTACAGAAGATTGGTTTAAAGTAAACAGATGGAGATGGAGTGTTTTTACCTTCTGAGTGCAGTTGAGAATAAAGATCGGTAGATTGACTACTTTTAGGCGTATGTTTCAATGTTGCTATATATTTGAAGATATGCACTCTGTGAAACATAACCGATAAAGCAATCATTCTACCAACAATAAAGTGACACACCGCAGCAATCAGCGGCTTGAAATGATATCCGCCGAGGTTAGAGGTGAATTGAGGGTACTTTCTGAAATAGGAAATTCTATCTTCAAATTGGAATTCAATCGGTAGTGAGTAAGTAATATGGTCGATGGTTTGACTACTATTTGAATTTTGTTTCAATGATACTATATATTATGCATCCCAACTGAACTGTTATTCCTAGTACGCGTCTCACACTTGGATGCCACCATGGTCTCTCAATTTCACGTGTTTTTTCGTCTTCACGGAATATGTTTCAAACGTGAGATATATGGACTAGAGCAACAGTTCAGTTAGGATGCCTAATAGTATAAAATATACCATCTCTGAGGCATAACTCAGACAGTAGTCAAACCGCCAAAACTACTGAGTTTGCGATGAATGTGCGCGGTTGCTCATCTCATGTCGGAAATTATGAGCAAATTATAATAGCTGAATCTCTAACTAGAGTGGCGGCTATCGGGATGCCGGTATGGCCATGAGGACCGAAGTGAAATGGTAAACGACGGGACATCCCTGAATTTCCGATGAATATCCCGACGAGATGAGTGTACGATCCCGACGGTATCGTCGTAGCCGCAACTCTATCTCTAACGTTTCCCTATCACTCACTTGAAGTCCAACTTGCGCACTTCAATATTGTCGCCAGCTTCTTGCATAAGCTTGCTCTAAAAAATAAATAAATAATTGCGGATCCTTGATCCAAGGATTTTAATCGACTTTAAGATTAATGTTTTCTATGAGTTTGAAACACCATCATCTGCGACTTCAACAAAACATTACACGAATCATATTATTTATAGTAATCTTGAAACATACAATTACTTTTTTAAAATCGGCTTGCTGCCAATTTTGTCTATTGTTCTTCATATTGTTAGGTTAAAGGCTACCTGTCCCTCAGCGAGTCCAATATCGTAGAAGATGATCTTGTTCTTGCGCTGGCTTCGCAACGTTTTCACGCCCTGAAATAGGGGTTCCAAATCGGTAGTAAAGTGCATTTTTCATCCGTCTAATCCACTCGGCGCGATTGTCTTTCGAAGGAAAAGACAACCGCTCCCACTGGGATTAGACGAGTGAGAAATGCACTTTACTACCATTAGAAACCCTAGATAGAACTGTTATTCGTGTTTTTCATTCAATTGTAAATTTGATGATCTGCAGACCCATTAGCAAGCATTACCTAATCCAAGATACTGTAAATGACTCTCTCCTCTGTTTACCTTCAAAGCTTCGGAGAAATGATTCGACGATGCATATGACACAAAGACGACATCCTCATCCTAAAAAGTGTTATTCGGTCCACTCTTCATCTTTGCTCTTCCCCGCGCAGTCTTCTCTAACTGACAATAGACGACCGGGCAACAAGCGAGAATGACGCGAAAAATGAAAAAGCAACACTAGTATTCGGTCGCGAAACACTACTGAAAATCATCACGTAAACGAATATTTGTGCTAGGTATTTTCTGCCTATAAAAGCTGTTAGCATGTGTATCTATTTCGTACAAAACATCGACCTGGAGTTCAACCGCGTAAAATATAATCATAGTATTTGTTTCAGCCTTGCAACATACCTTGACGGGCTTTTCCACGTAGTGACTCTTACTGTCGATTTTCCAGTCGCGAAGCAGCTTGACGAAGTCGCAACTGCAAAGAACTCGATAATTTAAAGACGTTAATTAAATAATTTGGATTTATATTTTCTGCTTTTCGCACCTCCCTGAACATCCATGTAAAACAGAGTGGAATTCTTACTTGAACGCGTTTCCGGATGCTCGCAGTTGCCCGTCTTGATAGGCTGGGAATCGCATCTAAAAGGGCATGTTTTAATTATTATTTTTGATCGATATTGCACATTCTGGTAACTGTCTAATCAATTATTATTTCAGCTATGGGTATCAATAACAACAGCTTTTCGCCCATTTTTGGAGTTCAACCGAAAAACCGGAGCGCCATGGAAGTTTGCGCCATAACGATGAAGTGGACTGACGCGCCATCACCTTCAGCATTCCCACGAGCGCATCTCTCCAATTCACCTTTATGGCGCAAGTGTCCATGGCGCTGATGTCTTACACCCTAGAGAACATCATATCTCACTAGGGGTTCAAAAGCGGTAAATGCGCCGTCATTCTTCTACGTAGAGCGGTTCTTTATAAGGGAGAAAGATAACCGTGCTCCTAAGAAGAATGACGACAAATTTATCGATTTTGAACCACTCACCAACTCTCCATCGCAATAGCTACCCAGCATGTTGATCTCGGCATTAGGTACAACATCATCATTTGGTCGATAATCACTGCAATTTACATTTCATATAAAATTTTTAAAATATTTTCGAAAATCGATAATCGCATTTAAATTTCCTCACACATTCCTGTTAGGAAGCGGGCGTTCCTCAACTCGGTCGACACGATCAACGCGCGAATTTGGAGAACTGAAAATTTTCAAAGTTGAATTAACGAATATGTTTCAACATCAATACTTCTGGACAAGCAATCGCGTTACTTGTTCATGAGTTCTATGCTAGAGGAATGAATATAATCAATTATCACTAGATGCTTAAAAACCGGTAAATAAATGTTGTCGTCATTCTTCTCCATCTGACAGACAACAGCTCGGCGGTGAGGAATGACGACAAATTTACCGATTTTGAACCGCAAATATTCACCGTTCGAGCTCCTCCGCGGGCGGACTTGAAGACATTGTCATGAGTATGAAAAGAAAGACGAGAACAGCCAGACATATCCATATAAGAGGGCCCCTCTTCGCCCGATCGAAGTGGACCTGCATCTGAACAAATCGACAAAATCTTTTAGATATCCTTATTTTAGGTACCTGAAAGAATTATGAACACGATTTTACTCAGACATGAGGCCTAAAACTAGGGCATTGAAGGTCTAAATTATACGAGAATGTAATGCATTTTATTCCTAAAAGATATAACTTAGTGGTCGCTGCAGTGTAGTGATTTCCGCGTTGGCTAGCAAACTGCGCCGCGGAGAAAAGCGAATGACTAATACACTGATAAGGGAACAGTCGAAAATTCCAAAGGACAATGTGGGTGCAACGTTTTTCTTGGGGAACGCTTCGGCGAGGGAGAGGACGAATCGAAATTCCAGAAGGAAATAGGCAAATATTGTAAATAGAATGCATAAATAACAAATCCGCTACATAAAAAGCACTGATAATAAAACCCCTTCAAAAGTTCTAAAGGAGACTGTGCGTGCAACTTTTCTTAGGGGCGAGAGCGACGGAGAATTAGGATTTGCAGTTTGCATGCGAACTCGGTTAAGTTTCACGGATCCTACATTAAAAGCTTTCGCGAAACACAACTGATCTCCGATACAACTGTCGACCCTAAGGAGAATCAATGCCAGACATAGATAGGCAAACATTACAGAGACACGTACGATCCGTGGAACACGAGCACAAAAGAATGCGCCTTGCTCTTCTTTTTGCCCTGTCTCGCCTACGTTATTGGACGTAATGGGGAGCGATTATGCAACGGAATGTAAAACGAGATTGGACAACAAACACGCGCCGTTGGGAATGAGTTTCACGAGTCTGTTAAATACGATGGTATTCATAAGTTTCCAGTGCTCTTGAGATCTATTGTAGCTTAAAATGTAAAAAAATACAGCTTGATCACTTTTCTATTGATAGTGGGGTGTCGCATATCAGAAGAGACCTCGAATAAACTGACGAAGTGCATTCGTATTTCTCCAAGTCATACCGAGCCGTTGTCTATGATCTGCGTGAGGCAATAGTTCGAGAAAAATCAAGAAAAAATGAATGCAATTCGCGAGTCGATTGGAGTCTCCAGTTGGGAATGAGTTTCACGAGTCTGTTGAATACGATGGTATTCATACATTTCCAGTGTTCTTCAGATCATCCGAGTAAATTAAAAATAAATCACAGCTTGATCACTTTTCTATTGATAGTAGGCCGTCGCATATCAGAAGAGAACTCGAATCAGGGTAGGCAGAATTACTAAAATAGTGCATTCCGTCTCTCTGTGCTCTCTATCGTGCGGTCGTCACCATGCGCCAGACACGACCGCACGATGGAGAGCACAGAGAGACGGAATGCACT
>JACMIF010003689.1:0-13929 GCA_014805445.1 Diplogasteroides magnus | reverse complement strand
TTTAAAGGTACAGTCCGGGGCGCCGATTTCTATCGCAAACTGACTTTAGACACGGTAGAATTTGAACTTGCTAAATCGCGAATAAAACGAAAATTTGATATTGTGGCTTCATAGCGATGTGAGTTCCCATCTCTGAATGTAAACTGCATTCTCTATTAGTCCATTTCGATGCAAAAATCATAGTAAAGCTCAATGGAACGAGCTACCGTGTCTAAAGTCAGTTTGCAATTCTCGGCGCCCCGGAGTGTACCTTTAAGTGCAATCAATCCTATCTACCTCATTGTTCATCTTTGGATCCGCTTCAAATATTAGTTTCCTGGCGGCTGGGAAATGGAAGAGAATTTGAGATATTGAGTTAAACCAGCACGATGCGCCAGTGTTCTGTAGGCCTATCTGAAGTTCAGTGATTAGTTTTTCGCCTTGTTTAGTGTTAGAAACTGACCGGATTCTTCGTCCTTTTTACCGTATCATTTGGAGGTGTCGCTTGTTCTGGCGGATGCATATATCTAGACGGTTTGAAATGTGAGCCATAGGTGCTGTTTGAGGTCTGATATGCAGAATTCCTGTGGGGACCGTAGCTGGAAAGTTTTTGTTCATTTATTAACGGCGGAGGATAGTGCATACTTCTGATTATTGTCGTTGATGTTGACCATGTCCGCGTTGTCTGAACAGTACAGAAATGATTGCGTTCCAAAAAAGGGTGACATCAAGCGCTGAGCGATCAAGAAGGTCGAAATATTGTAAAAACACGAGAGCGGAATATGCTTGTTGACAACGTCAAAAATGCATGGTTTCACCTCGTGATTACCGATTCTGCTTTGACGAGCGGTGCAGTCTTTACGATAACACCCGAGCGTTATGTTAACGCCGCGACTGTGATACGAGTATTGTGTTTACAGGGCCGAACTATTTGAGTGTGAGTGAAAGACATCTGCGAAAATATCCATTTCTCAGTTGTCATGTATTTCGCCCTTCGAGTGCTCGTCTTGAAACCACTTATTGCAGGTCGAATACTGTCTACGTGCAATGATGACTCAGGACAATAGACACGAGTGCACAATCTGCCTGAGTGGCTTTGGTGAGAATCTACAACTTTCGTCGATAACGAGACTCAGATGTGGCAAATCTGTGTAAATATTATGCATTGTAGATCTTCATGAACACGACCCTCGTGTACTTCCATGCGGTCACACCTTCTGCGTTGCGTGTATCAATTCTTTTTACTCCTAGGCCCATTAGAATTGATTCCATGCATATGTAGACAAGAAGTGTAATGTAGATTCAACTGTCCGACATGTCGCAAGTCTCATCCTTCAACGGCCGACTTCCCTATCAATTTCTACATCCGTCAACTGCTTGCCAGTGCAACGAATTCCCCTCCGCCGCCGACTGCAGCCTCTGCGAGGTCGAACATCGTCAAATTATAGATCGATCAAGGTGGTGATTCAGACCTCAAGTGGCGGGTTCGCAGCAGCCTCATATCGCAACTCCTTCTATTGCACCTGCTCCTCCAGTTCCAGCTAATGATTCCCTTGTGAGTACCTATAGACTACCGTTCATAGGAGACTACCAGTTCCATCGTCCACCCCCATTGTATGGGTATTCTTCCAGCAGTTGGGAAGCATGAATCTGCAGCAGCTGACTGCTGTGATCAGCGCAGTTATGCAGCAACAACAGCCTCAGCAGCAGCCCCAGCCAAACAACTACACCACATCACCTCCTCCTGCATACGCTGCGGCGCAGTACAGGTAAGGCCATTTATTATGTGGTCAGACACCCATATCAGTAATTAAAGAAGAACAAGAGTTGTTCAGAAACCCCAACGAAATCACGCTGTGTGCTCAACTATTCGATGGAAGGAAGGCAAGGTTTTATTTATCTTCTCATATAATCCGGATGATATTCAGGTAAACGTTCATGTTGACCAGTTCGGCGGCGTTCCCGAACTAAAGGAGCGCATTGCTGAGGTTCGCACTTTTAATAAACCTGCTTGAAAATGAATATAAGGTGTCCGGAGTGCCGGGAAAGCTGCAGCGCATTCTCTACAAAGGTTCGTCAAAGGCTATTTTTAAATGCCACAAAGTTTCTCTAAGGTCGTCAGTTGGAGGACACGATGAGACTTCCCGACCTCCGAATCCGTGATGGCGATGTTGTCCATCTTGTACTCAGGGTCAAAGGAGGAATTGAGACTGATTAGCTGATCTGTTTGATTCTAGAATCGTCCTCAGGCTATTCATTCAACAAATTTTTCGATTGTTTTCCGGTAAAGAAAATGTATGCCACGTTTACAATTCTGTAATATACATTGACTATAACAAGGATTATCTTTATAAATTTGCCCTTTCTGTTTCACTGAATTATCGTATTACAGCGCTGATAAATACGTTAGTAATCACATTCTTGGGAAGCTCAAGTGTGCCCTGTGTTGCTATGAAATACAGGAAACATCGTCGGAACAAGGGTTTGGCCGTTAGTATAACGACGCAATGTTTTTGTTTACAACTTTCCGGGCCATGCATTGACAGGCACGCACCTTAATGATAACGCGCATGTGTTCACATAATGCTTATCTGTTTTTATTGGCATGGTGTTTTCTCGTATTCATTCGCTAGCGTGGGACTTGCATTCCTCATTTGACATTTACATTTTTTTTTATTTTTGGCGATGGCACTGACGCGACTTCACAAGGAACTGAAGGAATTGGATGTTAATCCGCCCCCGAACTGCAGTGCCGGTCGGTATTCCTCCCTTCTTTTGATACGTATTCTAACGATTTTTTTACTTCTTGACTTCTTGAAAGCTAGGGGCCATACCAGTTTTTGTTGCAGTACGACTGATTTTCCTTCAGGAATGGTCAACGATAACCCGATGCACTGGACCGCCAATATCGTCGGACCAATAGCGTCACCGTACGAGGTCTATTTAACCATTTCTATCATCTATACTAATATATTGGAAGAAGGATTTCAAAAATATATTTCAGAACGGTCTCTTCGTCCTGGACTTCACCTTTCCAACTGATTACCCATTCAAGCCTCCGAGAGTCCGCTTCGTCACTAAGATCTACCACCCTAACGTCGACAGCGGCTCCGGGTAGATGAATGTCGCCATTGCTGTGTTTAAGTATTTTCTAGGGGAATTTGCGTTGATGTTCTGAGTGGACAGTGGTCTCCAGCTCTGAGCGTCAGCAAGGTATAAAATATTTTATTATCTGACTTAATAGATGAATACGGCAAATTGAAGGGGAGATAAGATCTCTCAAATCAATTGCTTCGCCAAATATATACCATCAGGTCCTTCTCTCCATCTGCTCGTTGCTCTGTGATCCGAACGCGGACGATCCTCTTAACAGAGAGGCAGCAAACCAGTACAAGGTGCCGTGATTGAGCTTGTTTATGACAGTCTCATTGATTCAGAGCAACAAAGCCGAGTTCAACAGAATGGCGAGGGAGTGGACGGTGAACCATGCACAGTCATGAACATGATCGGCGACTATCTGTCTATTTACTACATTATTTCATTATTGAATTGTTTTCATGTATGTAACGAATATTGAATTGTATTGAATATATGTTCTGAGCCGAAAGTACAGAATCGGAATAATAAACCAGAAAGATAACTGCAAAATATGCTTTGTGCTTTATAAGCCCTGATGTTCGGGTAACACGACAAGGAATCGGAGGTCGCTGCAATCTGAAATGCAATACGTCTCCGTCTCTCACGTTGTAGTCATCCATCGTCCCGGATTCATTGACTAGATGACGGAATACAAAGCAATTATACCTGTAGCTCCAGCTAGGAACGTACACCCTTTTAAAATATGCCAAATTAGTACCACTTTGTCCTAGGGACAGCCTCACCTCTGTAAAAGACATGAACTCGTTCCCAATTATTTCGGCTGATGTCATGCCCCTGAAATATGAAATGTGATAATATTTCGCAAATTCGCTGCTTCCTAAATACTAGGGTTTCTAAATCGGGAGTAGAGTGCATTCGTCTGTTGTCGGATTCCCGAGAAGCGGTTGTGAAAGAAAGTCAGAAAGTCTCTCTGCAATAGCGCCAGCTCCAGCAAGAAGAAGCAGTCCGAACAATCCTACTGCGGCGTCGTCGTTGCTGTCGGAATCATGCTGTAATGACGATTGTAACTCCTCGTATCGGAACTGTAATGTATGACATTTGATGGAGATTTGCTTACACCTTCGAGTCGTTCTTCTTGAACAGATGCATCGCCGATTACTTGCTGTGGTTCATGAGTTGTCTCTGGAAGCAAGCTTTGAAGATAAAAATTGACAAGAGACGATGCAGATGAGTCTATTCCCTTTCGCATGTCGGGCAGTCAAATCTGGGCGATGGAATTTACTGATTTTTCAAGCCCCCTGACTATGATTTCTTTTTCAACTGCGCAACACAGATAGCGCAGAAGGTATGTCCGCATGAAACTATCAGCGGATCCCTTGAGCGACGAACTGAAACCGAAGAGTAAACATCAAATGAAATGAAAAATTGAAACAAACCATAATTTTCGAGACAAATTGTGCACGAATGGCCGTTGTTTGCGTCCATTTTGCAGTGTTCAACTCGTTTATGAGAAAGTCAAAGACGTATGAACGCAAATATCGAGAGCAGAGAAATGCCAAGACACGAGAGATAAAGAAATACGAATACACGTTACCATAACGTAGCCGCGAGCAGAAGAATCATCGCTGTAGTAAACATTGAGGATATCATACTATATATTTGAAGATACCTATACCTTCATTGAAAAATAACCCAAAAATAAATCATTCTGTCTATGCCATTAAACGTAAAATAGTCTGTGATTGACAGTCAAGATCGAGGCATTGCGTGAAATTGGCGCTTTCTTCTTATTTTATACAGTTGTGATTGTTGTCTTTCTCTTTAGGTAGGATGAATAATGTGAATAACAACTGGTAAATATTATCAGAATTCAGACAACAGTTCAATCTTATCAAAGAATAGAAATAATTTAGAACATTGCTGCAAACACTTGTCATACAGACGAGATGATTGCGGATTTACGACTGGCTTCCTTTTCCTTTACTTCCACCAACTCCTTAGACATCTTTTCAACCGCATGGAGATATGTCACTGCGATAGATTCCTCCATCTGCTTCTGAAATTTGAACAATATAAAATAACGATATTTTTGTCGTTGATTTCTCTCACCTCCATTCCATATCTGGTCGTTTATTCGGTAACTCAATTGCCTTCTGGGCCACAATACGACCGAATGGTTTAGAGCGCTAAAATGGCGTTTACGAATTTTTCGGTAACGGAATACCTCTTCAATGAAGATCGTGCATCCGGTGATGTGTAGTCCTGCTTGCATAGTGTGTTTGATAACTTCGTCAAACTGTGGACGAATAAGACTGAGCGTTGGTGAGACTCGCAATCCGAATGAAGGAGGCACGAGAAGTGGATGGAAGTTCAAGATTCGATTCTCCCATTGATCAATGAAGTGGTTATTCAGTCCTATGTCCAGCCCATCGACACAAATCAGGTCAATCTTGGCTCCTTGAAGCATTTGAGACATCAAATTCCAAGAATACCTTCAATTTAGTTACCTTATGTGCGTCATGTTCATATTTGAAAGTAAAGCAATTCTGTATTCCCAGTCTCGCTGCCTCTCTTATACCACTAGCACTTCTTTTGTTTGCGAACACTGCTTCGACCTATGAAAGCTAAGTGGTAAAAATTACTGTAATTGATGTATGATTACCTTGAAAACGCATTCTGGTCTTCTAGTCGCCTCAACGAGAGATTTCAAGCAGAGAGACCTATCGGAGATCATCACAGCCACGCGAATCTACGATTGTTCATGGATGTTGATTAACCCATACGATTGAAATTACACACCTTCTCAACAGTTTTCACTTGTCGTGTGTGAACTGGTGCATGTATTTTGCTCGATTCCTGAATTAACTTCTCAATGATAGAATTGAGACAAATATACCATCTTCTCCATGTTACTATTGGCACCTTCTCTTCGCTGATTGAATGGCGCAGAAGAATCTCTAAAAGAGTTCTGACTTATCTGTTTCATTCGAACTCGCTCTGCTCACGTGTTTTCTGATGATTCAGTTGTCTTCTTCTGTTCAGTCGCAGTCATTGTCAGTCTCTGTGCCACCGTGTTGTCTTCACGACGGCCGATACTGCCTCTGTATTGATCTTGTACCTATCGATCTTCAAGCATTTTCTAACCGTTTTTTTATCTGCAGCGGATTCTGATGTAGCTCTGGATGGCTCTTCTCGACATGCGGTTCATTATTTGATTCAGTAGATGGTCTTCGATTGAGCTTGACGGAACCACTGCCTGTCTCTGTTTTCCCTGACTCTCAGCTCAATTCTTTGTTGAATACTGGGCTATTGTTCGCCAACTGTCAATGTTTTTGTCATGTGCATTCGCTTCCGGATTGTCGAAGCATATCAAATCCTTCTCCTGTTCTGTTTGATCCTTCCTTGCACGAATAGTGCCCGTTTCTGCGGAACAGCCCTGCATGAGCATTGTAAAGCGATTAAAATGATCCCTATGCACACCTTCTTGTCAACTTCACCCTTTGCCTTCCCATTGAGTCCATTCTTCCCTTCCTGAACATGATCTATGAACGAACAACAATACTTGACGCTTTATCTGCAACTAATTATAATCTGGTGATCTGGTCATGCAAGTCATAATCTGGAGTGGGCTCCCTAGGCATTACTTCAGTTGAAGGAGAGTTCGTGATGACTGCATTCTGCTGATATTGATTGGACAGTGAATGGGAATCCGTTGATGATTGCAGACTGTGCTGATTGTAGTTCTGTTGGTACGACGATTGGCTCTGATAGAAGCTGTATTTCGGTCTTTCTGCAAGAGATTGGCACTCGTTACGTAAATGACTTGATATCTCACTAATCGACTCCATGTATTGTTCGACTGACTGCCACATGTCTTCAGGGAGACTGTACAATGGATCTAGCTGATAGTCGGGGATTTTCGAGGTGAGCTTGTGCTCTGAAATGCGACTACTCACTAAAGACTAGTTGTTTGCACTACCGTATTCAAAGATTCTGTCCTCTGATTTCCTTTCCACGTACATCAAGGCAATGGCCGATGTGCCGCCATAGCCGTAAGCCTAAATATATAGTGTCATCATAGCAACAATACTTGGGAAGAATACCGTTGTCCCTCCAAATGCCTCCTTCCACACAGTGTCATATTCCACTTTTCGAACAGACGTGTCGTTGAAGAGCAACCATTGGCTACCTGAATGAAATTATTTGATTGGAGTCCGGATATTTATACTACCGGTTTCGCTGTGGTATCGAATGTAGACAAAGTAATGGCCTGCGTCGACGCTCGTTCCACTGTGCATTAGAACGGCGTACAGACTGAAATCAACGCATGCTTCATGCGAAAAAAATCAATCGAGCTCTTTTGAAAGTTGTAAGTACTCAACATCAGCATTTGATAGGGTGTCGCAAATGGGAGCTGCTCCCGGGAGTCCCGGCGTGGAATGAATGAGAGGCCGCTCTTCCCGGGAAGAATGATTGCCAGTTGAAAAGTACAATGGGAATCCTAGTCATAATGGGAGTCCCACTCTTCCTTCAGTCACAGCGGTCTGTCTCTGTTCCTTCATTTTTAGACCGCTGGGAATGACTGAAGAATGAGAGTCCCAGTCATGACTGGGATTCTCGTCGTACTTTCTTCATTTTCCTATCTTCCCGGGAAAAGGGTTGTCTCCTTCATTCCACGCCGGCACTCCCGGGAGCAGTTTGCGACACCCTAGCATTTGATCATCAACGATGTGGCATAATAATACCATATAGTGTATAAATACACACATATTTCATTGTATTATGCATTACTACGTCTACCAAGACAATTACTAAGGTATAATCATTTTGCAACATTAAACGCTTGAAGTTTCGGATTCTTCCACCAAAAATTCCCGTCAACTCGGAATCCCTGTCTTGATCTGACAATAACGATCGTTTATGAACGTCTAAACGGTCTTACCAGGAGCCGTGACAATCTCAAGAGCTGTCAGAAGACGTGTGAACATTTCAATTGCATCCTGAACGAAGATATATATGACTCGTTCATTGTAATGAAGATTAACCTTTTGCGAGTACAAGATGCCCTCTCCAGGATGAAGATTTTGCAATGTTTCAAGCACAGGCTTTGGGCTCACCGAAGTAAAATGTCGATGCTTAATGCCAGATGACTATTGCTTCGATAAACTCAATAAAAACCTGCATTAGCGCGAACTGAAAGCGCAGCGCTTCCCAGGCCTTGTATCGTGGGTCCTAAAAGCTTTTCACTCGAGTAGTCAGATAATGCGGTACTTCTGTTGGAAGACCAGGTCTTGCGTCGAATATAATCTTTCTGACGACAGGCAAATGGAAGAGAAGCTGAGACAGAGAGCTGAACCAGCACGAGGCTCCTTTATTGATGAGGCCGATCTGAAGATGCAGACTTAGATAACTGAGAAAAAGAATGTTGGAAACTCATTATACCCTTTTCTTTTGAAGGAAGAGCTTGGAAAAATATCTAAAACAACTTAGAAGTCGGTGGAAACTCAATATTTGCATTTTGAGAAAGAAAATGTTTGGAACTTTTCGTCAGACGATAGAGAAGGACATATGCAATTTTTTGAATGATAAAATAACAACTCACAGGCATGATAGACCGCGTGTCATTGGCATAACTCCCATGGTCATAGGCAGAAACTCCTGCTCCTTTGTTGTAAAAGCCTCCATAAGTTTCATTAGAGGTTGGATGGTTTCTTTGGGGACTTGCTCTGCTATACGGCGCATACCTGAATTTCGCAATTGACAGATGAGATGAACTAACAAAACTGACTGTTCTTTCTCCTTGTTCTTTCCTCCCATGTCGTTTTCCTCTTCTGGAGTAGACATGCAATGCAAGAATCTCCACCCATCAAAGTCAGCACAATCAACGGAAACGAATGATACAATAGCGTGTGAAACGAGTGTGGCGTTATTCTAACATGCAAACGCGCATACGTGTTCAAGTATTTGGTAAACAACTCGTTGGCATCCTCCATGCAATGCCTTGTACCAACGTTATGTTATCGCGGCATTTGTCCGCGTGTTATCATAACGATTGTCCTGTCTGTGTTATTCTAACGCGGTCGTTGCAATTTCACAACCATTTCACTCTCTCAAGCACATTGCATCTCTTCATAGCGATTTGACCACGGCCTCTTATCATTTCATTTTTTACAGGGCGACGATGTCGGACGAAAACAAGCACGAATGCGCCATTTGCATGATCGGCTTCAGTAAGCGCTTTTTTATCGATTGGAAAAGAAATTTAAAAATCAAAGGAGAAATTGCTCAATTTTGGCGGTTCAGAAATCAATGGAGTTGATGGTAGTGTGGTGTTTCAGATCTAACAACACATTGTCCTCGAGTTCTTCCTTGTGGTCATTCCTTCTGTACTGCCTGTCTTACTAATCTCAAGAGGAACACATCGTGAGACACTATTCCGGCCGATTTTTCTGGAGCGTTGATGATGATTGATTGGTTGTGCCCGCTACCGCCCAAAACAGATAATAAGGTTTCAACGAACATTTCCGGGTACAAACTCTAAGCGCTTGTGCCGACCTAAATATGAAGTCAACATGTGTTATGATGTTATGAGAGAGGTGAAGCGCCGGTACGAATAAGCGCCAGCACTAAGAAGGAAGCTCGTCAGAAAACTCCTTTAAGATAATGATGTGTCTATTACAGTTTCGATTGTCCGACCTGTCGCAAGTCTCATCCATCATCGACCGACTTCCCCGTTAACTTCTACATACAACAACTTCTCGCGAGTGCTTCTTCCCCTCCTCCTGCGAGCATGACTACTCCCACTACTGTCACTGCACCCACCAGGTTAACAAATTAAGACATATCTAAGGGTGCTCATATTCATATATACAGGGCAGAACATCCTCATGATAGCCCAAACGAACCTTTCCACAGAAATTGTTGTTTTCAGAACTTCTTTTGTTTCATCGGCAGCGACTATCACTCCTGTTCAGACTCTTGATCCAGCGGTATGATTTGTTATGGGCCATATTGTTTGTTATGGATAACTTATGGCTATTGCAAGTATCAAATGCATACTCCGTTCAGATGGTTGGATCTCTGAACATGGAGCAGTTGACTACAGTCGTCACTACCATTCTGCAGCAGCAACAAGCTCAGCAACCTTCACAACAACGCCCTTCTCCTTCCACCGCAGCCAACCCTCGCAGGTAGAAATTGAACGGCAATGTTGCGTGGGGTGAAAGAAATGGGCGTTGTGATCGTTTGCGCAGTGGTGGTGAAAAAGGCAGATGCGCCATGAGTATGACGAGAATGATGGAGCATGTGCCTATTACACCACAACATTGCGCACTTGCCTATCGCCCGCTGTGTGAGATAATATCGACATTGTACAGGAACCCAGACGAGATCACGCTCTGTGTTCAACTCTTCGATGGTCGTAAGGTCAACATTCACGTTGATCAGTTCGGTGGGGTGCCTGAGCTCAAGGACAGAATTGCTGAGGTTTGATGCGTCTGAAAAAACACAACAGTATCGATAACAGGTGTGCGGAGTGCCCGGCAAGCTGCAGCGTATTTTGTATGGAGGTACGCATGCTGTTATCGGCTTCTCTTACTCAATAAGTAAACTTCAGGTCGTCAACTTGAAGACACAATGCGTCTTCCTGACCTTCGAATTAAAGATGGAGATACTGTTCATCTGGTCCTCCGTGTCAAGGGCGGCATTGAATATTCGTTGACTCATTAACGTCGTCATGTCATGTCTGTATTCATATCGTCACTCTTGCCTTTTGTAAATGACAAGATTTGTGCATTACGTGCTTTACTTTATAAGTATTTCCTTGATTTTATTTTTAATCAAACAAACATACAAGGTTGTCACATATTTGCAACGCATGCTCTTAAATTTGCAATAAATGAGTGCTTCTTGGTTGCAATACGCGAAATCAGACAAAACAGTGTGCGAGGTCAAGAGAACGTTGATTGCGTTTCGATGAGATAAGAGATAACACACAATCCTGACCGACGTTAGTATACCCGAGAATACGGGTGCATTTCGCGACTTGCGTAATGCTTCCTTTGCCTCAATAGTACCATGGTTTTCAGTTTGGAAATGATTCAATGTCGGATATGATAACGTTCACTCGCACATGTTATCATAATGTTCCATTTCTTTGTCAACAACGTCCTTTAAAGTATTCGCGGTTGCATTGCTCATTAATTGTGCTTTGTGCTAGTGAAGGCAGAATGATTGGGAGAAGTGCATTCCATCTCTCTGCGCCTCGATCAATCGGTCGTGTCTGGTGAATAGATACGGCCGGTTGAACGAGACATAGAGAGATGGAATGCACTTCTCCCACTCATTCTGCCTTCATTACTTTGTGCCTTGATTATTCAGAATGGCGCTCGTTCGTCTACACAAAGACCTGAAGGAGTTGTATGTGAATCCGCCGCCGAACTGCAGTGCAGGTGAACATTCTTTCATTTGAACTTGAATTTAAAAATCGGTAGTAAGGGGGTTTGGAGCGTTTGTCTATCGAACACAGAGTCAACTGCTACTAGGAAAAAGACGAATGAGAAATGCGTTTTGCTACCTATTTGAAAACTCTAATTTGTACACCCGCTCACAATCAGTTTACAAACAATGCTGCGAGGAGAGCGGATTCAACGGCTTCCTTCCGAAATCGATATACGTTTTCATTTGTTCAGGGATGGTCAATGACGACCCGATGCATTGGACTGCCAGTATCGTCGGACCCGTTGCTTCGCCCTACGAGGTTCATGCTTCTTTAGCAAATGCTTTCTCCATATCCCGAGAATTATCCATAGAGGGTTAGTTGTCCTGTGACAGGACGACTAAGCCGGACAATTCGAAATTACATCTTTTGTTCCACTTCTTCAAGGAAATTGTATTCGCGGACTCCGCTACCAATCGGCAACCCGCGGAACCCTCTACCTAGATCATTGACCCACATCCTAACAATTTGATTCAATCAAAAGACGCTTTAACGACATGATTTTCAGAACGGTCTCTTTGTTATGGACTTCAAGTTTCCGAAGGAATACCCATTCAAGCCTCCAAATGTTCGATTCATCACAAAGATATATCACCCGAACGTTGGCAGCAGCGGGTGATTATTGGATGAAAACACGTCGTCAACTAACAAACTTATTTCAGAAACATATGTGTGGATGTTCTTGCTGAACAATGGTCTCCTGCTCTGAGCGTCAGCAAGGTCTTTCTCATTAATAGCTATATAAATAATTGTAGGTATAGCATAGTGCAAGTGGATAATTTATGAAATACAATAAAAGGAAACTCATCTATAATAAACACTTCCCATCACGATATATCCTCAGGTTCTCCTCTCCATCTGTTCGTTGCTCTGTGATCCGAATGCTGAGAGTCCCTTGAATGGGGAAGCGTCCAATTACTACAAGGTATCTATTATGTAGTTATTGCGCATATGACAGAGATGTTCATTTAGAACAACCATGCAAAGTACAACAAGATCGCAAAGGAGTGGACTGTGAACCATGCACAGTCGTGAAAGCAATCATTCACATTCCCTTCTACTGTTTTGCTGTCAGTTCGCTTCACTTGTTTCCCACTAAATTCTTATGAGTGTGCAAATAAATATTGAAATTTATTGAATATATTAGCTGTGCAAAGATTACGAGCCAGAATAAGAAAGACGATATGCATAGGAAAAATTAACAGTATGTGCATTGGTAGTATTTGCCGTAATGTTCAACTGATATCGCTAACGACAAATTGCATGGACTATCGTCGACAGGGTTGTGAATCATCATTTGGAAACAAATTGCGGTGAATAATGTAAATATAGCTTTTGATGTCTGAATGTTCAGACGTTGTAGAATAGTTTGAGCAAGATATTATGAAACACTGCAACGATCTCTTCTCACAAATCTGAATTACAATTGATCTCCATCGTTGACGCCGTAGTCTTCCAAAGACCTGTCCCCGTTGTCCAATCGACTACCTGCATCCAAATATTGTTCTATATTATTCTATTTCTTTAAAGGAGCTGTGCCACGAACTTTTTCATTTCTAAACTGGAAGCGCCGTTCGATTTGTCTCCCTCTGATAGGACGAGCTGCGAAAGTCGCGCATTTTTCTGATTTTTCTCTGATTTTATACAACATGTGAAAGTTGAAGGGTACGGTAGGTTACGACGGATCTTTGATCAAGGAGAACTAGTGTTGGAGAATCTGGGGGAGGTGAGAGACCAGTAGATCAAAGGAGAGGCCAGAGAAATGAGACGGCAAAGGGTGCGAGGAAGCGCCCCCGCGATGATCAGACTGTTCCTTAGAGTGAACGGGAAAGAGAGAGGGCACAGAGAAAAATACAGCTATCTGCCGGACTGATCGCTCTGTTCAATCGCTTCAAGAGTCAATTTCCTTCGAATGTAAATGTTAGAAAGCTCTCTTGAAGAATTAGACAATAATTTTGATAGAGAATTTGTGTGTTTTTGCTCTCATTAGACCTTAAGCTCGCACCTATCAAATAATAAAAGTTCGTGGCACAGCTCCTTTAATGACCAGTTTGCATGGAATCACATCCATGGAAAATTATTACCTCTGTGGAAGATGTGTAGGCGATCCCAATTGCTAATGCTAATGTGCAAAGCCTGAAAATTGTGATAAGGCAATTTCGTAACATTGATGTACCGTAAGAAAACGTTCTCTAAGTTGGCTAATAGTGACTCCTCGTGGAACGATAACCTCATCCTGAATAGGTAAAAAGGTAGGTAAAGGTAGACCCGTGTCTCTAGGCTCATTCGTCCTGCGGGCACATATCTGCTAAGGCCAGACTTGATTGGGAGATTTAAGCCTGGCGGTCCCACTC
>JACMIF010003688.1:0-13932 GCA_014805445.1 Diplogasteroides magnus | reverse complement strand
CTGAAAACCCGTTTTTGGACAGCCGAAAAATCGAGAAAGTGGCAAAATACGCACTTGTTCAACCTCCATAAATATCGAGACTTCAATACTAATTTGAATTTTTTGTTCCAGTACTCACCTCATATGGTCGGTCCTTACATAGAAAATCTGTTATTAGGTCGTAAAGAAAGTCCTTGTACATTTTGTTATTGCCTACTATAGATAACCACATACAGTGAAACTGTGTATTTTCTCTAATTAAAGATAGATGCTTTTGAAAAAAATGTACAAAGACTTTCTTTACAACCTAATACAATATCACAATGCATAGGGACAGGGGGAATTATGAGATCGGACATAGTGACCGAGTGCATTCGGACATAATGACCATTGAAAGTCGGACATAACGTCCTAGTGACTTTTGAAATTCGGACATAATGACCATCGAAAATCGGACATAATGACCACATTTTGCTGAAGCTCGGACATAACGTCCTACCCCGATATTTTCGGACATAACGTCCTGGTCCCATTTAAATTGAAGACGTGGAGAAATTGAAGAAGGTCAGTCATTCTTTTGAAACATTGTCGCCCATGTTTCCAGCATTAAAAGATTGCACGACAATGAAATTCCAATAAAATATATTGATAATCTATTTTAAAATTTATTTGCAGATGAATGAAAATAAATTTAATCGGACCTGCACTTTGCCCAAGTACGAAAGATACCAGAATCCCATGCGATGTCCGATGTGCAGCAAAGTGCGGTGCAACTACACGTCATTGTGCAATCATTTTCGCCTGGCAAGTATCTTTTACTTCATTTCTCTCTCATTTTGGTCTCATCTGCTATAACAATTCATTTTGATTCCCTTCATATATTCAGCAAAAACTTAGCGATCTTGTTTCCTAGTAATAATTATTGTGTATATGTATGTATATATGTAACAGATGCTGTCAAACATAACTATATTTCAGTCGCATGGCGGTTCTGCAAAGCCTTTGGATCAATTCGGTTTGGACACTCTATGCAGAGGAGAAGAGCGTAAAGATCTGGACAGTCGAATGAACAGAATATGGAAATTGCCCATAAAACTGAGTAGACAGATTGAGGCCTGTCGGATGCGCTGTCCCAAATGCAATTCCGTATTACGTCACTATAAATCTCTGACTGATCACTACAGGAACTTGGTACTCGATTAATATGATTTATGTATCTACCATTCAATCTACACTTTAGGGTCACGGTACTAACAGACATCTGGCCGCCATGGATCCTTTTTCTCTGTTGGCGAATGAAGAGGATGTTAAGAAGCTGCGAAAGATGAAGGATGAGGTTACTTTTAAATATCCAATTTGTTCTTATTGGAGTGAAAAGCTAACCAACGCCTACTTTAGCTGGAATCGAATGAAAAGCCCGATAATGTCGACTCTCCCAATGTTCCTTCAATAACGGGATCGTGTCAACTTTGCATTGAAAAGTCAATTATGACACTGGATGAGTTCAAGAAACACGCAAACGAGGTGAGAAAATTCTTACTATTTTGTATATTTCCTCACAGAAACATCCCGAAGACGCTGAATGGTTGGTGGATGATTTCGAGATCATCAATGAATGAGATTGTAACTTCTCAGTGATGGCATAAGTGAAGAAGACTACTATTATCACAGTCTTTCTTTCCTATGTAATAATCCACTTTCGCTACATACTGTTAGAATATATTGATTCTGACTCTTAGGCGAATTTCTAAAAAATTTCTAATTTTAATGCAAATGTTTTGTCTGACGTATTGGTACTTCTTTCCGTTTTTCAAGGAGTTGTTTCAAATGTTATAAGTTAAGAACGTTATTAGCTTTGACATTTTCTGTTGTCTTAGATAAATGCCTTCATTTCATGCGCAACTCCCGCGAATGTTTAGAATGCATTCTTTCATGCCAATAAAATTGTTGTTTCCGAAGACAAGTTCACGTTATGTTTCCAGTGGTTTCAATACCACATTCAATACTTTATTTGATGTTTAGTCAATGATGACTTTTTGTATTAGGTTGATGCATAAGTTCTTGGGAATGTTTATTCCACATCGATTATCTTCCCACAGCCTGATATTAGCCATTGCCCGTAATTATCATAGACTTCCCACACAAGACCTCACTAGCTGCCACCATCACCAACCTCTTTCGCAATAACGCGCCGCGGCGCGCTTTTCGAAGTTGGCCTACTCGCGCGCTTTTTCACCTCCACGGTACATTTAGCATCACCCTGGTTCAGGCAAAAGAGCTACCTCGAAGCTCTCAACGGTTAATTGTAGCCAGCCAGACGGCCGATAACTCTGATTTTTTTCTTCGCCCAAATTTCAATATTCGCGGAGTTACAGCGGAAATAGTGGAAAACCCCGAAAACTTTTCTGCGTGCAGCTAGGCCCTCGTGCTTCTCCCAGTTGACGGGTAATAGATGGAGCATTAAAACTACGATAGATGGATCATTTACGGCATGAAATACGGCCACAGTATTCAAAAATGTTGTTTTTGGGCCTATACCGGTATGATTTTTTTGACAAAAACCTTAATAACATACCCCGTTTTGATTTTTCCGGGCTTCCCAAACAAAGTTTTAATGCTCCTACTATTACCCGTCAACTGGGAGAAGCACGAGGGCCTAGCTGCACGCAGAAAAGTTTTCGGGTTTTTCCACTATTTCCGCTGTAACTCCGCGAATATTGAAATTTGGGCGAAGAAAAAAATCAGTGTTATCGGCCGTCTGGCTGGCTACAATTAACCGTTGAGAGCTTCGAGGTAGCTCTTTTGCCTGAGCCAGGGTGATGCTAAATGTACCGTGGAGGTGAAAAAGAGCGCGAATAGGCCAACTTCGAAAAAGCGCGCCGCGCCGCGTTATTGCGAAAGAGGCTGGTGATGGTGGCAGCTAGTGAGGTCTTGTGTGGGGAGTCTATGATAATTATGGGCAATGGCTAATATCAGGCTGTGGGAAGATAATCGATGTGGAATAAACATTCCCAAGAACTTATGCATCAACCTAATAGAATATTTTTTGTTGTAGTTTTTTATTCAAATCGTATGATCATCCGCAGGGACAATGCGTCCTTTTCGAACACTTACAAATTTTTGCTCGAATTTCAGGATTTTACAATTATGGAGAAAGGTGGAGAAGATATGGAAATGGACAACAAGTCTTTCTCAGGGAAATATTCTAATGAAAACAACACATCTTTTGAATGCAGTGAGAATAGTGAAGATGATCAAGAGGTTTGTTGTTTTTTTAGAATATCGTAAGTGCAATGAATAAATATTTCTCATTCCAGAGTACTGTCCAAGTGAAGAATGGAGACGATGATAATATGGATGGAGATTCTTCATCAGATTTAAGCGAAGATTCTGAAAGCGACAGTGCAAGCAGTGAAGAGGAGGATGAGGTTAGCTAATTTGTATCGTAATCTGCTAGCATCTAAACACCAAAAGATATTGTTTGTATTATTTCGTTTCAGTGGCAGCTCAGTTCGTGTAATGTTTGTAAGGAGACTTTCGAAGATGAGAAGTCTCTACAAAAGCACAAGAAGAAAATGGTTAGCGATACTTCTCTACGTTATTATGAATAGCATTTCCTTTGCTGAATATTTTAGACTGTGTATTATCCGTATGAAATGTTTGATTTCTCACGAATTATTTTCCTCTCATCCTCACCAGTGAATCAATTGTAGGGCCATTGGAAGACACTCGATATTCCTCGAAATTCTGCACGTATGGCAGCATCAAGGTGCATACATTCTGAAGCAGTCGTGCTGTTATGCTAAAAAGGGCTTTTGCATATTATAAATGTAAATTTTTAGGGCGACAAGCGATGGCCAAGCAGACACTCAGCAACAGAAGACTTCGAGGCACAAGGACAAGGTTAAATTCGTTCGACCAAACCTGTTAATTTTTCTGATTTCTGAGTGACTTTATTTTCAAAATAGTCGACCCATTGTCAAAATGCATTTATTGGAAAAAAACACAATATTTTGACACTGAAACTGCGACAGAACATTTGGGATTCATTTGAATCCTATACTGAACGGCAGCTCTCGTTGGCATTCGGGTGCACGTGAATCCGAACGATCATTCGACTTTAGGAATCAATCATGAACGGAGATTCAATCACCCATCACTAATGCTGAAGGAGTGTTTATTCAGAAGAAGCAGCCAGCGGAAAAGAAGAAGATGCTTGTGAAAAAGGACGATAAAATGGTGATAAAGAGAGACAACGGCCGTTTGCGTTGTCAATACTGTGACTACGTCTGCAGAGACTGGAATGCCCTTAACGTGCATTGCCACATTGTAAGTCTATTTTCTACCCTTTTTTAAAAGATGATTGTTTCAAGTATACACAGCAAGTAAAGTCTCGATTACAATAGAAAATTTATGACACTCACCCCTCTCTCAACATTTTTTTGATTCAGAAACACAATTGCATGGCGAAAGAAGCATTCAATCTGAAGAGCCAATGTATGGAGGAAGCTCCGCCATCACGTTGTGAGCGTATTAATGGGAAACATTGGCAACTTTCTTCGACTGTCAAGAGCGAAATTGAATTCTCTGCGATGCGATGTCCCGTTTGCCAAAGTGAACACAAGAACTTTTATGCTCTTCGTAGGCACTATGTACAGCAAAAAGTTTTAAATGCATTGATTATTGATGATATTTTATATTCTTAGAAACACGGAACTGCTCGGGAATTGTCTGCAATGGATCCATTTGAATTGTTGGCAAATAAAGAAGACATTGAGAGATTGAAGAAGGTCAGTGTTTAATTTGACGATATTTTCGCACGTGTTTCCAGTATTAAAATTTTGCGACTGAATGAAATGTATTGACAATTTGTTTTATTAAATTTATTTACAGATGAATGAAAATAAACCGAATCGGAGCTGCAATTTGTCCAAGCGTGACAGATACCAGAAGCCCATGCGATGTCCGATTTGCACAAATGTGTTGTGCAATTACAAAACCTTGGTCACCCATTGTTGCAAGGTGAGTAACTTTCCTTTATTTGCATTTTGTTCTCATCTGCTACAGCTGTCGAATAGTAGATGTTGTACACTAGTTTACAATACTTCGCGGTTAATGTTGCTATTGATCTTGATCTTACATTGGAGTTTATAGTGCATACGATGATCTTTTTATTAAATTAGCAAGCCAAACATTTTTTTCCAGTCACATGGCGGTTCTTCAAAACTGAGCCAATTTGATCTGGACAGTCTGTGCACTGGCGAAGAGCGTAAAGATCTCGACAGTCGAATCAGCAGAAGATGGAATTTGCCAGTGAGACTGGACAGAGAGATTGCAGCCTGTCAGATGCGTTGTCCCAAATGCAATTCTCTCTGCTCTCACTACAATTCACTGAGCGATCACTACAGGAACTCGGTATTCAATGAATATAATTTCATTCAATCCATCCTTGCATTTTAGGGTCACGGTCCTGCCAACAATCTGACCTCCCAGGACCCCTTTTCTCTCTTGGTAAATGAAGCGGACGTTAAGAGGCTGCGAAAGATGAAGGATGAGGTAACTTTTAAATATCCGAGGATTGCCTTAAGTAAAAAAAATACCAATATTCACTTTAGCTGATGTCGCATGATAAGCCCCGTTGTGACAATTCTCTCAATGTTTCTTATGTTCCTTCAATTACGGGATACTGTCAACTTTGCATTGAGAAGTCAATTATGACATTAGATGAGTTCAAGGAACACGCAAAAAAGATGAGAAAATTCTTATTACTTTTGTATATTTCCTCATAGAAACATCCCAAAGATGCTGAATGGCTGGTGGATGATTTCGAGATCATTTATGAATACGTCACCACGACTTCTCAGTGATGGAATATGTGATGAGAATGAATGTGATCATAGTCCTTTCTATGTAATAATCCACTTTCGCTACACACTGTTGGAATATTATCTCTTAGGCGAATTTCTGAAAAATTTCTCATTTTAGTGCAAATGTTTTGTCTATCGTGTTGGCCCATGTTTCTGTATAAGGTTAGTACGTTGTTAGATTTGTACCTTTTTTGTTGCCTCGTATAAATGCCTTAAAAAGCTAAAGCTTAAACGACGCTTGTTGTATCTAGTGGTATGAAGACCCTGTCCCCATATCTCGGTTTAAAATATTGTCTCGAAATGTTTTTGAAGTGGTCGGTGTGTTTTGATCTCACTTATAGAAATGGGCAGTGAAATTTCAACAGAGAAAACTTCAAAAATATAAATAATGTCAATTCAAATGCATTGAGAGCAGTGAAGATGATGAGGAAGTTTGTTGATGATACTTATTCAATTTATCTACATCAAACATGCAGAGGATCAGTCGTTACCCTCCGTCATCTCAGTATGATCTGTGATAAGTAGGGTTCAGAAAGAAAGCCGTTATACTATATCCTTGTTTTCATTATCTATTTTGTGCGTCGCGTTTGAATTTTTCTCCAGCGCTCTAAAATATTTTGCCATATATTTTTATGATTTCGTATAGTACGTGTTTGGACTCGTATTGAGTAGCTCTTCTCGAAATATGCATCCTTTTCAGACAGGCCTCTTACTTCCAAGATGAGAGAAGTCGTGCACGTGTAGGCTGGACTATGCGGCAATAAAATAGAATACAAAGTACAACACAATCATTTTAGGCATTTTGAACTTCTATTAATTAATTATTATGCCGTCCTAGGCTCTCTAAAGCACATGTCTCTTCCCAACTTATTATACAATACAATAATACAATTGTTTATCCATTCGCAGTAATAAGGAAGGGGAAAGGTAGCAATGTCCAAACAGAAGAGGATACAGTCATCGAATGGTTGAAACTCGTCGTTGCGATTTCTCGGGTGTGATTACAAGATATCTGAATTTTTTACAATTATATTATCAGGAAGTTTTAAAGTTTTGATACGAAATGATGTTGGATTGATTGAATTTACGATATCACTTGAAAGGGAGTTCCAGATCTCAATAGTTCGAGTAACGTAGGAGATTCTACGACCATAAATTGTAAAAGGCAACTCCAATCTTAAGTTGTGTGAACCCCTAAGATTTCGTGAAAGAGGTGCAATTTTAAAGAGGTGAGATGTATCAAGTTTGACAAATCCATGAACACTTAAAAAGGAAAATGAGATCTCGAATGGCCCGTCGATATTCTAGTGTCTTTAGGCCCAACATATTCAATCTTTCCGGGTAGGACATATTTGGCAGCCTTGCGCGACTTATTATTCGACGAGTATAATTTCGTTGAATATACTCAACATTTTGGCTTAAACCAGAAGCTACAGTAGAAGGACTCCAGACCTCAGTAGAACTTTCAAGTAAAGGCCTCACATATGTAGTGAAAGATTTAACAAGCAATTTCAAAGAGTTTGTTTTAAAAGCACACAAAATATTATTAGACCTAGCAGTTGCTTTTGCAGTTACTTTGTTAATATGATCATCGAAACGAAGAGATGGAGTAAGCAAAACCCCAAGGTCTTTAACAGAAGTAGAGACAGCAAGCTGATTTCCCTGATGGGTATATACCAGGGACAAAATAACTATATTTCCATTTTAGGGCGGGCGTGGGGTGCGGGAAATCACATAAGGGTCACCCCTTATGTGATTTTTTTCACCTGGGTCTAGTGGCAGGGGGTGGGCCGTCAAAAAAGTATTTTTTCTCAAATTTATAAGGAGGGACCCTTATGTGATTTTTTCGCCCTGTCGAGTGGCGGGCGGGGGGTCAAACCCGAAGAAATATATGGAAATATACTATTTTGTCCCTGGTATATACAGCACGATTTTTTAAAGAGCCAAAGTTTTTGGTCTGGTTTATGATTTGGTCTCCTCCATAAATGGGCAAGGATCAAGAAAATAGTTTCAACTACAGAGTGCCTTCCACACAAATAGATTCTACTTACAGCGTGACACAAAATTGATAATTTTCAACAATAAAAATGAGAAGAGTTATCACGATCCTGCCCATGTGTGGTCATCACCCTATCCGGTGTTGAAATCGATGACGATTCATGTTCTGGCATATACTTAGGCCTAATATTTGCGGTTCTAGGAGGTCATCAACGACGAATACGGCTTTTTACCCGATGGAACGTACGCGGGGGATTCTGATCTACAACTGAAGAGAATTGACATCTACTACAACGAAGCCAATGGTGAACGATACATTCTGATTCAGACTAATTATCACCTAGTTCAGCAGCATGTGCGGTTCTGGTCGATCTGGGGCCTGGAACCATGGACTTGGTTCGCTTTGGACAGTACGACACTCTCTTCCAACCGGACAATCTTCGATCAACCGGCAACAACTAAGCGAAGGGACACCGTGGGATAAGAACTGGTGTATCAAGTGTTGTGAGGAAGGAAACAGAAGGATGTGATTGACATCAGATATGCTGGTATAACTGTTGTGTATGCAACTCTCTCATATAGCTTGCAAGACTATATTTATCAGAGAGAGAGCCACATGATGATGAGAGAGACGAGACTAGACAATTAGAAATAGCACTGAATTGCTCACAGCAACAGGGGCTTACGCACGATTCTAGGAGCGCCCGCATTTCAAATGATCAATACTACAATACTCTAACGATTGACAATCTACCCCATACGCTACAATAACCGTTCGAAAAAGTGGTATTTAATGTGTCGGATACAGTTGTGGAACCCTACAACACAACTCTCTCTATCCATCAACTGGTGGAGAACACAGATGCATCGGCAATGAGGTAAGGAGATGAGGAAATTCAGCACGGAGGATGTTATTGCAGGCCCGTATGGCATTTGCTTCTGCACCCTCAAGCTGACCAATCCTTAATATGGAGACCTTAACCACCTCGGTATGTCTTCTTCTGCCATTCAGTCATCTTCACTCTTTATAGTGTCCACGACCATGTCCAGAGTGACCATCTGCCTTCGCTTCCCCGGTCAACTGAATGTCGATCTCCGCATGTTGGCCGTGAAAATGGTGCCCTACCCTCATTTCCACTTGTTCATGCCTGGTTTTGCCCCGCTCAACGCTAAGTGAGCACAATCATACAGCGCCCTCATCGTTGCTGAGCTCATACAGCAGGTACTGCATCATGTTGTTGACATACGGATACTATGGACAAGTTTTAGATGTTCGACCCAAATATATGACTGCCTGCGATCCACACCACGGCCGATACCTCACAATGGCCACCGTGTTCAGAGGAAAAATGAGCGTGCGAGAGGTAAATCCATTTTGTTGTTGGCCGTGTAATATGTCTTGTCCTTGAGGTGGATGATCAGATGCTGGCTGTGCAGAAAAAGAACTCGTCGTGCTTCAAGTATCATATCTGATGTTAACAAGTTGTTCAGGGTTCGAACTGAATCATTCCATTGGAGGAGGTAGATTATCCAACATGAACACTCTACTCATTTCGAATATTCATGAAGTATCTCGTAATTTGATGAATTTGATTTCAACATAGAGCTAGTTTTTTATCGTTAGTTGATGTTGTGGTCGAGTGTGTTGTAGGCCAAGAGACGAGGTAGAAGAGAAGAGAGTCTTTATCACCGGGACTAGACTGAGAGGGATAGACCGGGTCAGGGGGCTTTTCACTTTTCTGTTGAATATTTTTATTATTTGTAGTTATTCATTCAACTTGAACGACCATCCGCTGGGACGATGTACCCTTTTCGATCAACACTTGTGATTTCCCCCTTGAATTCTAGGCTCTTTCAATTATGGAGCAACGAGGAGAAGATATGGAATTGGATAACGAACCTTTCTCAGAGAAGGATTCAAGCGAAGATCTTGAAAGCGACAGTGAAAGTAGTGAAGAGGAAGATGAGGTTAGCTGTATTTTCAGTACGACACTAACAAGATAATCATCTAATAACAGTAGCTGAGAATTTCCTGATCCTTTCAGTGGAAACTTTTAACGTGTAAAGTCTGTAAGGAGACTTTCGATGATGAGAAATATCTGCAAAGGCACAAGAAGAGAACGATTAGCAATATTTTAGACTGCTTATTATTAGCTTAAGATTTGTCTTATTTGTCACTGATATTATTTTTCTCTTATCTTCACCAGAGTATCAATTATACGGCCATTGGAAGACGCGCGATATTCCTCGAAATTCTGCACGTATCGAAGTATCCAGGTTAATAAATTCTGAAACAGTCGAATTGTTATCAAAAAGTTTTACATATTTTAAGTATTAAATTCAGGTGGAAAATCGACGAACGGCCTACAACTCAGCAACAGAGGACTTCAAGGCACAAGGTTAAATTCGCTGTACTAAAAGTGGTGAATAGTGATGGCTGATTGCCTCTTGTATTAGGAATCAAGTGAATCCGAACGACCGCACGACCTTAATCTTAGGATTCGATCACCAATAAGTGATTCACTCACTTGTTAGTGCTGAAGGAGCGTTAATTTAGAAGAAGAAGCCGGCGGAAAAGAAGAAGATGCTTGTGAAAAAGAGCGATAAAGTGGTGAAGACAAAGCGAGACAACGGGCGTTTACGTTGTAAATACTGTGACTATGTCTGCAGAGACTGGACTGCACTTAACCGACATTGTCAAAATGTAAGTTTAATTTCGATCTTGGTTTAAAAAAAGATCGTGCCAAGAATACACATCAAATTAATATAACCCACTAGTCTCTCTCATTATATCACGATATCTTTTCCACACAGAATCACAATCGCGCGGCGAAAGAAGCATTCAATATGAAGAGTCAGTGTATCGAAGAAGCTCCATATCGTCGTGCCACCGTTAATGGAAAAAAAATTGGCAATTATCGCCGACTATCGAGAACGAGATTGAATTATCTTCTACATTGCGATGTCCTGTTTGCCAAAGTGAACACAAAAACTATAATTCTCTTCGTGCGCACTACACAATAACAAAGGTTTGACTAAAATGGGAAATCATGGACTAAAATAGGAAATCATGAATAAAGAAGACATGAAGAGATTGAAGAAGGTGTGGTGCATCTTTCCTTTCACGATATTTCCGCTCTATTTTTAACTAAAAATTTCACTGCTGAATTCGAATAAAACATTCATTAATTCTGTTTTATTGAGATTTATTTGCAGATGAATGAAATTAAATCCAACCTGACTAGCACTTTGTCCAATTACAAGCGATACCAGAAGCCCATGCGATGCCCGTTCTGTGAGAATGTGAGCTGCAACTACAATACCTTGCGTCGTCATTTCTATGAAGTGAGTGTCTTACGCTTTTTTTATTAGATTGGTCGAATCTACAGTGCTTTAAGGGCGTTGCATCGATGTTGTAGTTCCAAATGTCATAGAGGCTGAAAAGAATGAGACATACTGTTATTACTACCAAATTACATCTGATGTTTCAGATTCATGGCGGTTCTGCAAATGCTTTGAACCAATTTAACTTGGAAAGTCTATGCACAGGAGAGGAGCGTAAAGATCTGGACAGTCGAATGAGCACAAGATGGAAATTGCCCATAACACTGAATGGACAGATTGAAGCCTGTTGGATGCGCTGCCCCAAATGCAATTCAGTCTTACCTCACTATAAATCTCTGAGTGATCATTACAGGAGCAAGGTATTTAAATAATTTTAGCGACAGTACAATTTTCCACTTTAGGGACATGGTCCAAAACGGGATCTGGCGGCAATCGATCCATTCTCTTTATTGGCGAATGAAGAGGACCTAAAGAGGCTGCAGAAGATGAAAGATGAGGTAACTTTTAAATATCCGATTTATTATTTTTTGTCTGAAATGCTAACTGATGCCTACTTAAGCTGGAATCGAATTAAATGCCCGACAATGACAACTCTCTCAATACTTCATTTGTCCCTCCAATCTCGGGATCGTGTCCAATGTGTATTGAGAAATCAATTATGACACTGGATGAGTTCAAAACGCACGCTGAAGAGGTGAGATGACAATACTTTCAATGAGCTTTGAATATTCCCACTTAGAAACATGCGGAAGACGTTGGGTGGCTGGTATATGAACTTGAAAGTAACGATGTTTCTACTGTTCCATCAATCTCGGGATCATGTCCAATTTGTGATGAGAAGTCAATTATGACACTGGATGAGTTCAAGGAACATGCAAAACAGGTTAGATGATAGGAAATTGAATGATTGTTTACTCAAAATTCCCGTTTAGATACATTCCGAAGACGCTGAATGGCTGGTTGATGACTTCGAGATTAACAATGAATGATGCATAGTTTTTTGCAAAGTGTGACATGAACTTCATTTGCACACAAGCACTTATATCTCATCACAATTTTTACACACCGAGATTTTTCTGCTAATTTTCAATCAATGTTAATAATTTAACCTCTTCTTGGTAATGTTATGTTTCATGTTAATCAATCCCCTTCCAGATTCACTTTTCCGAATTTTTACTGACTTGTGTCAAATAATTTTGCTGAGTTTTTTCCCCTTGTTGATTACAATATGTTGTCACGTCGTTATGCCTCATTGTTCGTTATTACCATGACCACCTTCTTTTTGATCGGATAAATATTTTTTTTCGAGGTCTTGCTCCAGTTATCTGATGGTATTGGTTCCTTGATCCAATATTTACAAAATACTTGTCTCATTATTGTGATTTTGACTAGCGCCAACTACAAAATTGAAACGAAATATATTCATTAGGGTACCGCATGCGGCGCACGGGATTCCCGGCGAGGAATGAATGAGACCGTAGTTCCCAAATGGGATCGACGAAATGACTTGTTCCCATATGGGAACGAGAGCTCTATCTTGCTTCTTTCGTAGCTGTTCTCTGCGCAGAGCTGAATCTCGCAGAATATAAGTGTGTCTCGACGCCGCTCGGCGATGATAACAAGAAAGACTGAGTCAAGAGAGCGCTATCGTTCCCATATGGGAATAAGCCATTTCACCGTTCCCATTTGGGAAAAAACATTCTAATTCATTCTTCACCGGGAATCCCGGGAGCTGCCTAAAATGCGTCACCCTAATATTCATCGATATTTGCATTTAAAAGCTATTCTCAGAAGTTATGCGGATGACCGGATCCTAGTGTATTGTATGTTATGTTACTGCAGTATATCGTAGGTTATTGTAGGCTACTGTAATATATTGTTGGTTACGGTAGCGCACTGTAGCTCGGTTACTGCAACAGGATAATATACTACAGTAACCTACAATATACTAGGGTCCGGTAATCAGCAGAAGTACCCTGTTCTCCTTTGTCGTAGATTTCCGCACATTATGTGCGATGATGTTATATTTTTATTAAGGTCATAATTTTGAAGAAAGGAGGAGAAGAAGAAATGGAAATTGACAACGAACCTTTCTTAGAGAAGGATTCAAGCGAAGACACTGATAGCGACAGTGAAAGTAGGGAAGATGAAGATGAGGATGAGGTTGGCAAATTGTGTCGTAATCTGCTGGCATCTAAACACCGAAAGATACTGTTTGTATTTGTTCGTTTCAGAGGCAGCGTAGGTCGTGTGTTCCTTTCGAAGATGTGAAATCTCTACAAAAACACAAGAAGAAAACGGTTTGCGATCTTTCTTATCGATATGATTTCTTTTGCTTTTTTCAGTCATATTCATATAAAACATTGATTTATAAGATTTAGAAAATTTTGTTCAGGTAACCAAATGACGCAAAGAATGTATCACTTATCTGCATCTGTATCTGTATCTGTTCGCTAACATTTGAAAAGACCAATAGTATTTCCGCTAGCACAGCTTTTCTAGATCTTGCCATTCAAAATCTGGATGACAAAGAACTGAACATCTCACTGTATAACAAAACAGATGACTACAATTTTAAAGTTGCCAGATATCCACATTTCAAAGGCATTCGCTCCCCCCATCACAGAACCCTCCACTAGTGGCGGACCAGGAAATCATGTATTAGGTTGGTGCATATATTTCGGCAACTTTTTTTGAACAATCATATCTTGACCCCGGCGAATGGCATAACCAAAGGGCATGG
>JACMIF010003686.1:0-13933 GCA_014805445.1 Diplogasteroides magnus | reverse complement strand
AAAAATAAAAACATGTTATAACAAGTAAAACTGTTATTTATCACTAATATAATATTTGGAGCAACCCAACAAGAGAGGCGCCGCGTAGCGGCGCCCCTAACACTGGTTTTTCTTATAATTGAAATCAGGGCAATAGTCGGTCAAAGAATTCTCCTTATGTTTCAAGCTTCTTTGATATAGGCATCTTGATTTCATCCAGTTAATACCACGTTCACACTAATTTCGTAATTTTAACCTGTGCAATATAAGTTTCAACATCGGTCAAAGTATTTGTGGTTGTGTTTGCAGATCTTCTCGTTCTTCTTCGTGGGCGCCATTGTGTGTCTCGGGTTCTCATTCGCCTTCCACACGCTCTCATGTCACTCTCCCAAGGTCCGACACGTCTTCCACAAGTGAGTGGACTGCGCACATGCGACGGGTTTATCCGGGGAGGGTGGAGGGGGGGGGTTATCGATTAGTCTTGGCAGAATGAATCCCAAAGTCTATTCCGTCGCTCTGCGCTCTCACTCACTCGTTTGTCAATGGCGAATAAACACGACCGCGCGATAGAGGGCACATAGTGACGGAATACACTTTGGGAATCATTCTGCCAAGACTGTTATCGATGTTTTGCATACCTGTCCGGGCCTCGACCAGCGGCGGCCACACGTAGATGCATGAATATGTAAATGCCTAATGATACGCGTCGCTGCTTTGTGAATTCTGAGTCGTTGCCTTTATGGAAGGCCGCACTCTCAGCTGGTTAACCGTGGTTAGATATGATCTCAGACTACAGTACACTTTTACTCTCAACATCATACCGTATATACCGTATACCTTATATCGTGACCCTCAAGGTGGGGAATTCTGTTGGAATCAGAAGTTGAGTTAGTGCGAATTCTTCATTTTCTAGATACATGGTTCATGTCATTGTTTCTTAAACGGGTAGTAAAGTGCATTTCTCATTCATCTAATCTACTCGGAGTTGTGGTCTATTGCCAACAGCTCCGCGGAAACAGAAATGCACTTTACTACTGATTTAGAAACCCTGGAAGGTACGGTAGTTGGCAATAAATAATCATTATTGGAACAATGCCCTTCTTACGTTTCGTCGGGACTGGACTCATTTCAATTTCGTTAATGAACTTCTATCATATTTTCTGACGAAATCTTTTAGCTGATACACTGGAATTTGCAATTTTTTGCCCATTTATCACGAACGATGAACGTGAATATTGCGGGTTCTTTGCAGCTTCAACAATTTGAGTTGATTTGGCAATTTAATTTGGATCTAACTCCTTTATGACTACAATCGTCTCATAATAACCAAGAAATGCTTCCCATGGTCATTTCGCTGAATAAAAATGATCAAAAAATCCTGAAAACTTCACAATCTTTCATGACATCGTATGATTTTTTAAATACTTTTACTTTCACTGGGTTCGAATGCCCAGTCATCCAAGACCTTTGCTAGTCCTATACTATCTTGTCAATATATACTATCTTGTCAACATTTGTTCGTCTAGACTGGGCTACCTTAGTGAGAGTGAACCCCTAGTGAACTGTAATTGCGCCATGGACATTTACGTCATTGTGGTGAAATGGACAAATACACCATGGGAAAACCTAGCTGATGATTGTTTTTTATTCAGACTGGACTATCTTGGCATCTCGATGCTCATCGTTGGCTCGTTCATTCCCTGGATATACTACGGATTCTACTGCAGGACGGAGCCTAAGGTGAGGAGCCAATCAATAGTGAGATTCGGCACTCACAGAATCGCAATGTTTAGCATTGACATTAAAAAATTCAAAGATAACAACTAGAGAGTTAATATTTTGTTCCACTGCTAAACTCCGTAACTCTCTCCAGATCACGTACATCACTCTGATCTCACTACTCGGCATCGCGGGAGGCATCGTCTCCATGCTGGACAAGTTCAGAGAGAGTCGATTCAGGTAATCATCAATTTTTCTTGGCAGTATGCCAAAATTTACTTGTTGGCATTGTGCCAACACAATGTTTCTGATTCAATTTTTGATCGAGAATAGCTGCCTTATGCCCTTTGTGATCGTACTTTATTTTTAGAGATTGAATAACCTTAACCTTCTTCCTCTCCTTCTTCATCCCACATGAATCCCACTATTGCGTGGGTAGGTGACCCAGGTCTGATGCGAATCAAATGTCTTTAATATACCCTGTACTTTTCCAGGCCGGTCCGCGCTGGCGTCTTTGTTGGCATGGGATCTGCAGGTAAGCAGCAGAGTACGGTAGAATTTAAATTTGCATTTTCGCGCCAAAACCGAATTTAACGCCTGATTCAGGCATCATTCCCACGATCCACTACCTGCTGACGGACGGCGTGGACTCGCTCTTCAAGGTTGGTGTGCGGTGTGGTGTGGCGAGTAATGAGAAATGACAGAATAGAAATTACGGTAGGGTGTCGTTTTTGGAACTTTATTGACAGTCTTTGATATTTAGCCGACTAACTTCATTTATGGAGGTCGTCTCTCTCTTCGCGAGACAACCGCTAGGAATGAAGTTAGACGGCAAGGAATAACGTGTCAAAAGCGGAACCCTAGGTTACGGTAGATGTTCAATCTTTCCTTGCAGGAGAATTGCTTCCACTACCTGCTGGCGATGGCGATGCTCTATTGGGCAGGTAAATTCGTTTTAACTTAATATTTTGATTTTTTTTTATTTTAAAATTGATATTTCAGGAGCCGCCCTGTACGCAACTCGCACACCCGAGCGCTTCTGCCCTGGAAAGTGCGACATTATGGTAAGCGCTTATGATAGTTTAAGAAGGATGGGGGAAATGGAAGTTTAAACTGTCAATAGTGGCAGTATTTTTCTACTTGTGGTTTCTCGGATGAAAGGCAACTGAGCCGCGGACATTAACACAATAATGCTGAAATTGACAGTTTCGCAATCAATTCTCGTCTCAAGTGTCCGTGTCACTCCGACCATGGCTAACTCTAAGTGTTAGCTGTCTTTCACCTGGTTTCTCATAACGCTATTAGTGTGGCTGGTCGTCTATTTCATTTGGGGCGAATGATTGGGGGTGAAAAGACTGCTGTTCATTGACATTTACGCCACAATCGCGTAATTGATCACCCTATTGGATGATCATAGACGGAGGATCGTGAAACTGTAGCAGCCAGGGTGCATTTATTTTTCACGCTCTGTTTTTATTATAAGTAAGTCGACGTGCAGTTTGTTTGCGATGGCATCAATTGCCTTTTCCCATACTATTCAATACCAACGCGCATTCATGTTTCACGAATTCTATTTAAGTTCCTGATCTTGCTGGTCTTCGTTAAATTGCAGTTTCATTTTTCTATAATATTCATTGCAGTTCCAATCGCACCAGCTCTTCCACACGTGCGTCGTCGTCGCTGCTCTCGTGCACTATTACGGTGAGTATTGGGAAATGACAGAAGGAGTTACGGTAGCCTCATTGTGTGGAGGCCATGGCCAATATCAGACCTACACATTCACTTCTTTTTCTCTGGTCCATTACGAGTGGACACCCTGTGCGTTGGTCATGACCAATTTCCCATTATACAAGAGAATGATTGGCCCTACTGCGCACTACTTTGGGAGAAAGGATAGATAGTTGTTCATTGGATTACGGTAGCCACACTATTCACCATTCTTTTCTTGGTGGCAACTTTCATTTGGCGGAAATGATTACTGTAGCACTACCGTTCGTTTCTTAGTGGTATTTCTAATGTGCCAGAGAGGATTACTGTATCCACACTTCATTCACCGCCTCCTTGATTCAGGCATCTCGGAGATGGCAATGGTCCGACTGAATTCGCAGTGTCCCGGCGAACCGGTGCCCATTACGCCCCATGACGAGCTGTGATCGGGTCCCGCCACGACCTGCATGACCCGCACTTCGAGGCATACTGTAGCCAGAATCCCCCCTAGGCCCTCATACTGTAATCAATCGATCCTGAGGTAGGAAATTCAGAATTTTGGAATTTCCCACGCTGCTGATCAATCTATCTCCGATTTTGTTTCTGGTGTGTAATTTTTGTTCATCCCTTTTTATATTTGATGTTAGATAGAGAATTCAGGTAGTTATTTCAGTCGGAATTGAGTTGGTTAAAAAGAACAAATATTTCGATAATAGTTATCACGCCCATAGAAATACAATATCCCAGCAACTCCGAACTACAGTAACCCGTACGGTTTCGCCAACTTTCACTTGTGCTTACTCAGTCGAGTAGCCATTTCCTTATTGATCCGTTGCCTACCTTATTCTCGAGATCATTGCCAATACCGTAACCCTCAATCAGGAATCACACTTTACGGCAAGCCTTAGCACCCAATCCAAGCCACTCTTTCCCTTCCTTCCTTTTATCTCCGAAATAGATATTTCTACAGTAAACCGCCCTATCCGAAGCTAGTACAATCATATATTGTTGTGGCTGCTACGCTAAGATTTAGATACGCATTTTATCAACGAGATAGTGTTTGCAAGTTTCCGCACTTTGGTTGACCCCCATAAACCAGTTATGAACATAATAAATTGTAATAAATTTCATCGATTACACATCTGATTTTTTTGGGATAGAGTCAGAGTTAAACAAAAATAAAAATCATTTTATGAGCACCAAATTTGTTACGGAGCATAATTTCCAGTGAGAAATGAGAGTCACACAAAGTGAGAAACATTGGGAGACATCGTGGTAAACGGAGAAGTTGAAAGTCAGCATCTGTTGTTGAGCGTGAAACCTATTGCAAATCATGGCTAATGGTCAGAGAAACGACGAAATAGCACGCAAATTTGAGAGAGCACAGTTTTCAGCCAGATGGAGTGTGTGTACTCGGAATGTCAAGTTCGTTTTCCACAATAATATAAACATTGTCGATTCCCTCACAATCAGTAGCTTACCATGTATACATATGAGATGTATGATAGGCAGGCAAACTGATCATGCATCGTTTTTGAATCGTTTCGCTTAATTCAGCTCTTCGCCCCCGAAGTCAGAGGTCATTTAAGCGATGGAATTACGTAAAAGTGAGAGAAGCAACCAGGAAAAATCATAACGAGTGTAAATATGCACAGACGTTCCTTTAAAGTAAAAAAGTAAAGTAAAGTTATTAGGCATTCGAGGTGTTCACCTCGGCCATCAGCTGTTGAGGCCAGCTGTATAGTGGAACCTCAGGCCAGCAGTTCCAATTTCCAGACTAGCCCGCAACCTTTCGCGGTTAACCGCTACCAGAATTTCTTAACCCTCCTCGTTTGGGTGGATCTGTCACCTGCGGGGGATCTGTCGACTTGTGACCCTTCGAGCGACGTTCCTTTAGAATGTGCTCGAAAGCACTGCCAAAAATTGTTCAAATGTAAACGGTTTCCTCATGTTTAGAATCGTTTGCGACGTCTTATTATTCTTCTGTGATGCTTACTTGATGATAATAATTCTGCCCCTTATTCATGTCTTCTTTCTGGGAATTCATGGTTTTGGAGTATTTGGGATATGTTTCTTAAGTTATAGATATCCTTGTTTGCAATTGACTTTCATTGTACCGTACGCAAGCCTCGAAAAAAATATTTCAGAAATGTATTCACTGAAAATGAGAAAATTCTATGAAGTAGAGCACAATTAGTGGTAGGGATCACAAAAAGCGAGAAACATTGGAAGATAACATAGAAGGACACATTACAAAAGTTCCGTTCCGCCGATCGCTTCGATCTTACTGGCTGAACGACAAAGGCGCCATGGGCATTTGCGCCAAAGTGGTGAGAATGACACTCAAGCTGGCATCTGACTATTTCGCCGTAACTGCGCAAAGGTTCCGTTGTCTTTCATCCAGACAGGTTTATTGCAACTATAATATTCCAGGTTTGTCCTCTCTCTTCGTCTTTCCGTACTACAGATAATGGCGCAGTAATGGTGATAAATATGGACAGTTCAACTCTTCTTTTTAGTGAGAATCGAGAAAATATTTAATTTATTCCGAATTTTTCTTCTTGTTCACGATTTTCCCGAGAATCTAATCGTGACTTTCTGACATTTGGGATACGTTTCACATGCTGTAGCTATACATGTTTGTATTTGACTTTCGTTGCCTTTTTCTTTGGTTCTAATAAAATAGTAAAAAAGAATACACTTTTCCTAATATTTGCATGGTATAGTGTCCAGTCCCAGCTGAGCGTTATTAAAATGGGAAACATTGAGAGACAACACCACAGTATGATGAAAAGGGGGTCTACATGCAAGAACAAAAACGCACTCTTCACCACACCAAAACATTCAAATAATTGTTCCCGCTGTCATTTGTACTCCCACCAAGAAAACCATGATTGCCTAATGTGTACACAGACGGACACATTGCAAACCTTCCACTTCTTTCTTCTCTTCAATCCATCCTAGTGAAATACAGAAGTGCAGTGGACTAGACTATTGGACTAAATGGACTGAATGCGCCGTATTGGTGATTTGGACAGTGGACACTCGAATCGGCATTTTACAATTTCACCATAAAGGCGCAAATGCTCGCATATATTTCATTCAGACATTGCAAACGTTCGACGCTTTCGTTTTTAACATGGTTGTTAAACCGGCAGTTCCATGCTTTTGTTTTATTTTATTCCATATAATCCTGTAAGAGCTGCGAAGGGACACAAAAAGAGATACACATTAGGCGATGACAAATATCAACACTTGAACGATTTCACTCCTAACGGGACATACCTGTAGTATCAATAATTACGGCAGATAGTGTGCTGTCTTCTCTGTTCTCTCTCTCTGTGTCTTGTTCACTCTCTTCCCTCCTCGGAGCCCCATCCTCATTTCCCCTCCTCCCATTCTCTCTGGCCTCTCTCATGATCTACCAGTCTCTCGTCCTCTCTTCGTCTTCCGGCAGAGAGAACGAGAAATATCCGTTTCGAGGTCTCAATCCGCAGATGCTGCTCAATTGGCCATTCTTCTTCCCTTCATATTCCGTTGCTGAAGCCTATTTGAAATCAAACAAATCTGCGCAGCGCGCAATTGAAGGCCACAGCCACTTCTATTATTCGTGATCAGCATATGTAAATCCGTTTTCCCCTAACCCGTAACCGGTGCGGAGCTGACCGGAGTCTTCTGGATTTTTAATTTGTCGTTGTTGGAGGCTCGAAAGAGCCGTCCCCGGGTCGCAAGTCTTCCCGGGTGGGGTCGAAAAAAGAGAGTTCCAATCGTCTCCTCTCCTGTGAAAACGGGAGAGCTTGGCGTGCGGGCGAGCAGGTCCTCTGCCTGTCGTCTGACGGAGTCATTGAACCGAAAGGTTCACACTCTGGTCAGAGGGCCATTTTGGTCTAGCAGGTACGACCTGCTCGCAATACAGCCTTTGAGAAACTAGGATGTTTTCTTATATTTAGCATGCAGTTTTCATTATGTTACTCCGGAAACTGCAATAATGATGTATTGATTGATCTTTGGAGTTTTTGCCAACTTTTTGCCAATTGTTCATCCTAATCGAACTGATGTCAACAAGGTCATTTTTCTGTACATATTTCGGTACTGGTGAAACATATTGAAAGGCACGATTTGAAGTCAAGGAAACGAAGAAATAGCACTCTAAAATGAGAGAGACAGTGAGTCAAAAAGCGTGATGAACGTACTCAATAAAACTGACCGGTTAGGATGCACAATACGGGAATAGGTAATGGTTGCCAATTGTACTACTTTATGGGTTATGTCTCATAGAGGGTATATCCTCAAGTAAATAGCAGCCTCGAAACATAATCCATAAAGTAGTCATAGTGAATGACGACAATTTTACTATTTCAGAACCCATGGTGAGGAGGCATAATACAGGAACGAAAAAGCATCCTTGTCGCATCTATCGCCCGTGAAATCTTCATCGCATTCGCATCTTGAAGCCACTTGTGAACCCTGTAAATTTAGTGCTCTTCAAGCCGAGTTGAGACAAAATTGAACAATAACGTGATCAGGGCATTCAAGAGCAATCGAGCAATTATTCTTGTTATTTTGTATGGGGTGCGCATGCAACAAACTAACAAATATTACCAAACACTGAATATTCAGTTCTGCCGTGAAACATAAAATGAATATTCAAACAAAACTTCTCATTTTGGGAAATACTTCCATGAGAAATGTAATTGGAATAAATATACGATGAACTATATTTGAAACATCTAATTACAGTCATCAGAAGTTTTAAATACCGTAATAAGCTGAATTTCAGTTCGGGAAACACCTCATTTCCAGGAGCACTTTCAGGGAACTGCAAGACAAACGTTCGTCAATTTTTTGAACGTTCAATAGATAATTTCAGGGCATTCAAGAGCAATCGAGTAATTATTCTTGTTATTTTGTATGGGGTGCGCACGCATGCATCGTTTTTGAATCGTTGTTTCGCTCCATTCAGCTCTTCGACCCTATCTTCTCTAGGAACGAGATTACAATGCTTTGTTCTTTTTTCCTAAAAGTGCACGATATTCCTTGCTATTATAGTAACCCTTCTGAAAGAAACAAATGCTGGTAATGGGATGGATGCTTTTACACCTGTAAAGTACACACGCACTATAAATTTTATCCTACGTACTCACGCAATCGGATGGCGCGTCTGCTCATTTCATCACGAAGGCATAAGAGCAACTTCTCATTCAACTTGAGTAGGAACACGATTAAAGTAGCTCTAATTGTAAGATAAAGGTAAAGGTGCTCACCGGTAAGGCCGGCTGCTATTATAATAGGACTATGTAACCCTGCTTGTCCAAAGTCCTTCTGGGTACGTTACCTTTCGTAATCGCAGTTACTACCAATCTACCACCCCGGAAGATGGAAGGCTTGGTTGGCCTAGGCGGGGATCGAATTCGTGACCCTTCGAATGACCGAATGAAAAGGAGCTGTACCACGAACTTTTTCGAGTATTGAGTGGAAGCGTAGTTAGATAGGGAATGGCGTGAAAAGTCGAAAATCACTTTCCCCATGTTATACAGTTCTAAGATGTTTGGCGATGCTCCAAAGTAGAGTGGCGGTAGCAGGAAATGGATGACCAACGTATTTTCATTCTCTTCTCTGACTCCCATTGCGAGTCCCATCGACGTCGGTTTCGTTTCCACTGACTGTCTCCTTTGCTCCCTCATTTTATCGCCATTTAATTTCCCCACTTTACCTATTGAAATATGACACACCATCGATTTTCAGACCATGTGTCCCATACTCAATCTCTAACTGTCTGAAAATTATTCGTATTTTACTAAATTTCTAGATGCACTGCAGAAAGCAACTTCGAAATGATTCCTATAGTAACAAGTATAACTCGTGAAACATAGGAAATATTCAACTTTGAAATTCAAGTTGTTTATGAATACACAATTCTTCATTGTTCCACACTGTGAAGTGAAATCCGTGTACATTACTTGCGGGTACGGTAATGTTCCACACGAGACTCAACCGAGGTCCCGAACCGACGAATGATTTGCCCGTGTCCACTTTGCCTGTCAGTTTGCAATAGGCCATCGGTAGCTTGCTTCGTCCGGAAAAAAAGTCAAGAGCATTTAAGCAATGTAAAATGATGAATTGGCCGACGGATGTGCAATCTCAAGTGTCCAATTTCCAAATATGGCGCTAGGATCCCTAATGCGCTTTTATTTTTACGCGTTCATCTATACGGTGCAAATACCCCATGACGCTACTTTCGTTCACGGAGGAGGATATTTATTTAGAAGATATGCGAGAGATGGAGCATATACAATCTGTCCGTCTATGTTGTCTCCCAATCTTTCCCACTTTTTGTGACCCATAGTTCTCACTGGACACTATCCCATGCAAAGATGAGGTGATGTACAGGTAATATAATTTTTTAAATTATGTTCGATAGAGAGTTGCTCACCACACCGAAAATCAATTGCAAACGAGTATTACTATAGCATGAGAAACATATTCCAAATGTCCGAAAGTCGTGAATTCCGAAAAAGATTCATGAACAAGAGGCAGACGGAGTAAATTATTACCATCAAGTAAGCATCAATGCAGAATAATAAGACGCCGCACATAATTCTAGACGGATGACGATTGTTTTGACAAAGCAGGTCTTCGGCATACTTTTAAAACAAGTTTTGGCAGTGCTTTCGAGCGCATTCTAAAGGAATTTATATACGTACTTACATTTATTATGTTTTGTTCGTATGTTTCTCTTATTTGTGCGTTATTTTGTCGTTTGTGTAACCTATATCTTCAGTGAAGTCGCTCTACGACTCCGGTCCAATAGTTTTAATAAACATTTTTCAAAGCATTCACTTTCCACTTGCAATGAAAGCCAATTGCAAAGAACCATAACTATAGCACGTGAAAACTAGACCAAATGCGCCAAATTAATGAATTCCCTAAACGAAGTTATGCACAGGGTGAAAGGCAAGTGCGCCAAATATAGTTGGCGCCACAACGGTGCCATGAATACATACATTTAGGGTACTAATTTAATACTCATGACGCAAATGCCAATGGCGCCGTTGTCTATCATCCAGAAGAATTGAAGAGAGCATAGTGTTGGAACGTTTCCATTGTGTCCAGCTATGCTATCGCCTAATTCTAACATTTGTCTGTGATGGTGGCCTTTCACAACTTTCACTTGACTCCCATAGAATATTCTGATTGTGAGGATATTTTCTATTCATACCTTTTTATTTATCTTTTTTCAAATACTATTCTCACTCTACAGTGATTCATTCGTCGCGGGCGGACGCATCCCCCTTCCTCCTACCCCCTTCGTCTCGGAATGAAATCCTCCTCTGGAAGGGACTAGCCAGCCAAGAGAAGTACGGCCACAAAAGGAACTTCTCGATAAAGGAATCAATACTTCGCCAATTTTCTTGGGAGGACTCGCTACAGAGAAGAAATGCAACGGGCAGGTTATGACCAATCGAAGACTGCCCATGATCTCCAGAGTGGATGCTCTGACAAGGATAAATTATTTTAAAATACAATTGACCGGTGTAATGGATGCCAATTGCAAACATGCATAAGTCTATCATGTGAAACCTATCCCAAATGTCCGAAAGCCATGAATTCCGAGAAAGAAGTCATTGACAAGAGGATGGGAAGAACGTTTGAATAATTAAATACCATAGCACCATTACTGCGCTGTTTTCTGTAGTACGGAAAAATTAAGAGCGATGACAAATATTCACTAAGGCATAATATTGGCCTTTCCCCATTCATCCGAGTCTCAACGAAACTCAGAAAAGCGATTGATTGCCATAGACGCAATGTTGAGAATTCAATTGTTCGCAGCAAAAATCCCAAAAAGTTATTTTCTTATGTAAATTCAAAGATCAAAGTTGCCGATGCTGTTGGTCCTTTAAAAACCAGCAACGGAGAAACCATATCCAAACAATCTGATATATCCTGCACTTTAGCAGAATATTTCTCATCACAATACTCAAATATAAAAGGCCCATCTATTCCCCCAATCTTCCATTCTTCCTCCAAAATTATACCTAAACTTGACTTTATTCCAATCAGCCCCGAGGTTATCGAGAAAATGCTATTAAAATTACCTGCGAGATACTCTACATCTCCGGATTCAATACCTTATATTTTCCTTAAAAGATCGGCCACTGCTATGGCACTTCCCCTATCCCTCTTATTCAATCATTTTCTCTTACATGGTGCAGTTCCCACGATCTGGAAAACTGCTCTTGTTCGCCCTATATACAAAAGGAGGGGGGATAAAACATCAGCGTCAAACTATCGTCCAATTTCCCTAACATGTGCTATATCTAAAATAATGAGTGGTGCGAGAGGCAATACTGAGTCATCTAAACTCCTTCTCTTTTCTAGACCCAAATCAACACGGTTTCCGCTCATCCCATTCAACTATGACAGCCCTTGCAACATCATTGGCTCCGTGGTTTCGAGCACTTGACCGAGGGTCATTTGTATCGGTTGCCTACATCGATTTCACTCGAGCATTTGATACGATACCAATTCCTCTCTTAATACACAAATTATCACTGGCCGGTATATCCGGCAGTCTCCTGCGTTGGTTATCAAGTTTCCTCTCACAATCAGCAAGTGCTGGTCGGTTCCGCACTTTCCCCTCCCTTCCCCGCACCATCAGGTGTTCCTCAGGGATCCTGCCTTGCCCCTTTGCAATTTATAATTTACATAAATGACCTTCAATCAGTTATCCCACAGGGAAAAATTACACTGCATATGCAGATGACCTAAAATTGAGCACAATCGATAATCCCCAATTACTTCAAACCGCCCTTGATGCTCTTGGTGCATGGGCCTCAAAATGGGGACTCATTGTGTCCACTTCAAAGACAGTATCCATGAAACTTGGTCGAACACACCCTGATACAACATTCGCTTTACTTCAATCACCACTTCCCACTGTGACAGAATTCCGTGACCTTGGAGTCACGTATGATAATTTGTTGTCCTTCAAACCGCACATGCGGCAAATAATATCCAAAGTTAAGCAACGAATCAATTTCATCCTTCGAGGATTTAAGACCAAAAATCCAAAGTTTCTAATGAAGTTGTTCTCTGTTTACTGCATTCCCATACTGGAATATTGTTCTCCCATCTGGAATCCAACAGATACAACATCATCCACCTCTCTCGAGTGGGTACAGAGGAACTTTACGAAGAGAATATTCAATCGGAATGGATTGCATCCGCCGTACAACCAACGACTGTTCGCCCTCTGTCAATTTTCCCTCATTCATCGACGAAGAATTTCAGATCTCATTCTAATGTACAAATCCATCCTCGGATATTTGCCCTCCCTTTCCCCAATGTACAATAAGACACCCACGTTAAGTTACACTCGTGGACACTCCAAACGAATAATTTTGCACAAATCTAAAACTTCTCTTCACCAAAGATCATTTCTTTGTAGAGCCATTAGAGATTGGAATAGTCTCCCCTCGCATCTCATAAATTCCCCCAGTCCCAAATCATTTTCAAATCTCATCAAACATCATATTTTCTCTGCTCATTAATGTATTTTTTCTTATTCAATCCTACGCCGGTTATTGAAATGATGTGCACCGACCACTGTCAATTATCTAGATCACGAAATTAACCATGCGATAAACATATTATTAACAGTAAAACGTGAAAAGATTACAATTTCATTATCTGAGTGTAAGAAAAGAGAACAATTGAGCCGTTATGGTGAAATGTTCAGATCCATTCTAGTGTCAATACGGCGCAAGTGCCCGTGGAGCTTGCTGTTTTTGATCCGGAATGATAGAAGAAATGGGAGCCAACCGTCTCCAGCTTCTTTGATTCATGGGAAAGCGGCCTCTGGGGCGACAAGAGAACAGTCCTCTTCCGACGGAAAAGTACTCTTGTATGAGTGTGAAGTCCCTTGAGAGGGAATCACAATTGCTGCCACGCGGGACGGTTGGGGAACCTTCTGTGGGTTCGATGCACCATGTACGATTTGGCATTGGGACCTGTTCGTATTAGACAGATAAAGTGGATAATCATTTGGCCCCGTAATGGCGTGAAATTCCCAGGAACGCTTATTCCAGTTACGAGGTGGCAGTTACGAAATGTCGCTATCCCGTCTGAGACACATTGTCGAAGTATTTTTTAGAATAGGGGACCCGGCCGCTACGCATGCATAACCTTTCCTCGCACAAACAGACTTCGAGACTGGAAGGTATTTGACCTACAGGGTGCGCCATAATTACCCGATCTCGTATTATTGATGTTATATCAAGAATATGAAAGGCTATGTTAATATCCTATTTTATAGTGATAGTAGGGTATATGATCCTTAATTCCCGCACACTTACCAAAACATACCGCTGAAGTGGTATATTTGTTATACAGCTGTAAAAATTTCCTAAAATACTATCTCTGGTAGCCCGTTAATAGAAGTCTTCGGCAAAAATTAGGCTAATCTCTAGAACCGTCTACCATTGAATAATGTGAGCAGCAAGAAAATTCAGGATATAACGATTAT
>JACMIF010003684.1:0-11878 GCA_014805445.1 Diplogasteroides magnus | reverse complement strand
CATAAAGTGGTAACTAAAAAGTTACCTCAATTTCGAGTGGTGTCACAAACGTTACCTCAATTTCCCAAAAAACGTACCAATTAATTTTTTTCTAAAAAATACATATTACGTAGAATTGCTCGGGCTTTCATATCCCGGATAGCCTACCTTGGGGAGAAATTTTAAAATCGATGAAACTGCCGATTTTTCGAGGACGACCAGTATTATCTCAGTTACCGTTAGAGATACGGTCTTGAACCCGGAGAAGTAAAATGAGCAGCATGAAATTTGCTGCAGAATGAGCTCTTCGCCAGCCCTCTATGATGAGTTTGAAGCGAGTTATGAGCGCTCCAACATGATGACGAAATTTGTCTGTAAAACGATTGCGAAATTTTTTCAGACCGAATCAGTACACGACGTTCATTGGGGTGCCTATACCTACTTCCAGGAAAAAAATCAGAATTTTATTCCAAAGTTTGCCACCCGGTTCCGCTCTACCTTGAGCTGAAAAAATAACGTCTCTTAACTCAGATCGGTTGTCTGGTAAAGACAACCGTTCAGCGAAAATTAGACGAAGGAGAAATACACTTTACTACCGACTTAGAAATCCAAGTTCCTACCCTTGATTGTCCCATGATATCGATGAATGTCTTGGATGCACAGCCTTCAGGGCCAATCCCGAGCGAGGCGAATGGAGTGAGGAAGTAGGCCTAATGGTAGAGGTTCAAGGAATTATTCAACTTTAGATTTTACGACCGCTTAATTGAAGACTGTTAACGTTTTTAAAATTATGGTTTTTAAATCAAATTTATAATGTATCAGAAGAACACACATATTTTAGTAAGGGGAACGTACTTGGTCAGAGCACACGACGTAATCCATTAGAGAAAGTGTCACACAGGCGATCCCGATGGATGGTCCGTTCACTAGGGCGACGAGGAGCTAAAACGCCCCTTCCTATTCAGTGAGTGCACCAGATAAGCTGACATTTTTGTGCTCGATGAGCCTCTTTATCCACTTGGAGTACCCTGCATCGTAGTCTTTGTGGGCAGCGTCCCTGAATTTTCTTTTGATCACAGATCAAGGTTCGAAACTAACGGCGTTATGGCCGACAAATCCTGTCCGCTGGAGTAGAACTCGCCTTCGCCTGTGTGGAATTTTATATGACACTAACTGCTTTTCGAGCTATCCAGTAGTTATCCTCTATGGTTCGCTACTATATCAATCATAGATATATGAAATACCTACCTGTGAATACTGTAATGAAAGTCTCCTCGTTCTCTTCGGCAGCATCCATAGCGGCGCAGATATCATCGTACATCTGCCAGAAAAAATAATCCTTATTTCACTAAGGGTGGGTGGAAGAGAACATTTCTCCGACCGATCTTACTATAAGATTCAAGGGCGACGTGCGGTTGTTCCTACATGTTCGTTCACGTTGGAAATACTGCTCCTATCAGTTTTCTTCCTTCTTTCAGGTCAGATAGTTCGTGTCAATTACCCACGTTGTCCTCTTCCACCCACTGTATGTCGCTAACAATGAGAAAGTTGATATTACCGCCGGGCTAATCGCATTCTTCTTCTTCGGACGATCGATGGTAATCCAGAAAGACCTCCCTCTGGCTGATCTTATGGACATGACAACTCTCTGAAGGGCTCTGAAGGTATTCATGTTCACGGAATTTCAACGTTCGTGGAAAGAGGAACGTTATGATTGCGAATATATCTGTAAAGGTGAATCGATGTAATTGAAAGAGAAACGGAGAGCATGAAAGTAATCGAAAACGAGTAATTTAGGATGGCTGTTGATAACTGCCGAGTTCAAACAAGACGCGACCACGTGATACTATTTTCTCTCCTTGTATACTACAAACTTCAACGGCACATCTTGTTGTGTCTGCACGTGTGGATTTCTTCTTGGCGACAACTAATTTATCATATTATCGTTTGTGCATACAATAAACAAGTGCTCTGGACCTTTAAAGAAGATAATTATGTGTGTGTTTACCCAGTTGAACCCATTAGGTGCGGAAGCCAGACAGACTAGAACTGTAGCGAAAACACACACTATTCTTGATCATCTGAACACGCACTGTCTCCTTAGGGAAAACACAACCATCAACACTACATCTTTCTTATGATTCACTCGAAAATAATGTATTCATCGCTTCTCTGCACTAGGAATGTCTAGCGCATTCGGTAAATATACCAGTAACGTAATTTCCATGTTTGTTTTTTGCCGTAACCTCAATCAAAGTACATGTAAACGCAATGATAACATCAGATTCAGCTCCCAAGAATGAGATACGTAATATTCTAGTAGCAGTTAAATCAAAAGGCAAAACAATCTTTTATAATCGCACACTTTCCACGGTGTCCCCATCATTTTATGACGCAACAAATCACTAGAGATCGCCATTTGAAATGACTTTTGAAAATCGAAAGCTCAAAACAACGGCGCGCCTCTTAGTTCGTTCCATTCCAAAACGTTCCTAAACACGGTGGCGTGGGAGCTTTGGAATTTCAAAGTCTGTTGGAACTCGATAATTCCACACATTTTGCATTTTCACCTGCTGTTTGTTATTTTGTGTCACAGATGTTAGTCGATAATTAGAGTTCTGTTGAGCATGCACTGTATTCATGCAACCAACTTTTGGGCTCTGTTCTAGCATAATAGATTTATTCAATTGAAATAGATTGGTTCACGAAAAAGAAGATTTGTTCACAAAAAATAATATTGGTTTAATCCTAAAGGATGCTGAAACTACGCCAATTACAGTTCTAGATATGTTTTCTAACATATCTTTTATCATTTGAGCACTAGTAGTACTCAATGCAGTGAAAGACAAGAGCACCATAGACTTTTGCGCCATAATGGTGAAGTTTAGACTTGCCGCATTTGTTATGTCATTTTCGTCATGTATACTTTTCCTATTGAGTGATCCCGAATGTGATCTTCTGCACGTTTGCTGCAGGCACTGCTAATGCTAACAGCACCAACAGCACCTTGAGCAGGTCAGTTCTACCATTTTCTTATGTTCTATAATATCTATTTGTTCTCTCTCATCCTCTCACCACTCCCTACGTTGTGCGGCAACAGCGAGAGTGGGCATGCCTGCATCACCCTGATAAGCGAGAAAAAGTGCAGCAGTCATCATCTCTCATTATATTTGAGGGCTGAATGCGGAAGTGTCCGTCCTTTGCACTAGCAACTGCTTATCATGCAATCTGCACTGAGACAAGAGCGCAATGGAAATTTGTCTGGCACGCGCTAAATATGTGTTTCGCCGCGCGGAAGTGCAGAGTCTAAGTTCAGTAATGTCATCCACCTTAGAGCTTGCCCCCAGTGCTCACGCCCAGAGTGAACGAACTGCTCCACACCCTTGAACAGAATATTAGGCCGGATAACTTCTAGCTGATACCTGTTCTATGCCAGCTTCTATTCCTGTTTCTATTGCTTCTATTCCTGCTCTGACGCACCTCGGAGCCTAGAAAGTCCCCGAGTTTACACTGAGAATAAACTAAAGAGGTAGAAGAATATGTCGTGCCTCATAGCGTTGAAAAGTGAAAGGCGATTCTTCGGTTCAGAAGTGAAGACTGATTCTCCTTTTATATGCTGGGTGGAGTGCACTTTCCTCCGAGACTCGTTGCACTTTCCGCCACAACGTTCTCACACGTGGGAACAGACCAACAGAGGGTGAAACGAGTGATATTTGCTTCTTTTCGAAAGAAATTATTCAAAACCATAAAAATCTGTTTATTTCGGGATCACTCGATAGGAAAAGTCTGCATGACGAAAAAGACATAACAGATGCGGCATCGTGGCCGTCATTAACATGTCGCAAGTGTAAACTTCACCATTATGGCGCAAATGTCTATGATGCACTTGTCTTTCATTGCATTGAGTACTACCAGTGCACAAATGACCAAAATATGTAAGAAAGCATGTCTAGAATTCTAATTGGCGTGATTTCAGTATCTTTTTGGATTGAACCAATCTTCTTTTTTGTGAACGAATCTACTTTTTTGAACCAATCTTTTACCTACTAGAACAGAGCCAACTTTTTCACCTTTTAAAATAGCTGTTTTAGGCTTCAGGTAAAGTCGGCCGCATTCCAAAATACAAATGAAAAGAGGAATGAACGTAACAATCGAATACGTAGACAATTTTGGGATTCCGAAATAAGAAACGTTCCAAAAGGCGATCAATATAAAACTCCACAATTTTTCAGTGTTTTCAATTTTTTTGGAATGATGTGTAACGTTTAAGCGACAAGAATTTCCGATTAAGCTCCTGCATCCATACAAGCTCCTCTCAGCAATAAATCTGTGATTTCAACTCATCTTCTACTGATAATGGAATACAGTAATCTTACTCTCAACGTTAGTTGATATGTTTCTGTTTGAAAAGTAACGACTAATTGAAACATTCAGAACATCATCCTCGTCTTTCAATGCATTCTCACTGCATTGGCACTTGTGGCCAACATTGTCCTAATTCTGCTGGTGATTACTTGTCGCAAGAGAGAAATTGGATCCTATCGTTTCTTGTTGCTTATATTTGCGCTGAATGATCTCTATTACGCCGTGATTCACTTTCTTACGTATCCGGTGAGTTTTATTCAACATTTCGTGATAAAAGATGAAGTCGAAGACTGATTCCAGCAAGAATACCTGTTAACGGCCGTTATTGTAGATTCCCGAAACCTATCGCGATAAATTCTTCGGTAGATGTCATGGGATTCTGAGTTCTCGACTTTGGTTGAGTCACTACATGGGAGTGTACGCACACGCATTCCCTCTGCTGATCTTTCATTTCCTATACAGATTGTTAGCCATCGTAAGGTTCGCAATCCTTTCCACCCTTTTCTACTCACATAACTGTCACCGTCAGAAATCTGTCGGCTAGTCATAGACAGGTTCAAACTATCACCAGGGACAGTGAAACTGTCAGATGGAAAACCGACAGTTTTCCTGCCAGTTTTTGTGTGTACTCAAATTCCATTGCAGTCCTCAGTATCTCAAGCGCATTGGAGTCTTCATTATTTCGCTGCTGTTTAGCGTTGCAGCATACGACCTTCTGTGGTATGACGAATAGAAATGCACTTTACTACAGAATTAGAAGCCCTAATGCCAACAATTAAAAATTATTTTATAGGGTCCTTGTCATCTGGCATCTCTTCCACGACGCTGAAGCACAAATTAAACTTCGTGAAATTTTCGCAAATGATCTACACTCGTATGTCATTCATTCGGTGAATGAGGACATCGACAACGAATATCTGGTCGTGCGGTATTGGGTATGCAACATTCTTTAAAAATGCGAAACACATATTGTTGAATAAATAACATAAAACGTAGCTTTGAATGCATAAAACAATAAGGTGAAGTTTTTTTTAGAAAAACGACACTTATGCCAATCCGATTCTTAACACGTTTCTTGGAACGACAATAATGGTTTCTAGCATGTTTATCGCTTACGTTTGGATAATCTTCTGTAGCTTCAAGATCTATCACCATCTCAGGTTTTGTGGAGCTTCAACATCTAAAAAAATACAAAATAAATCAGGAACACTTTGAGTAGATTCGCTAGTGCCAAGAGCATTCGGCTTCAACGGCAACTGTTCAAGTGTTTGATATATCAAGTAAAATATTATGTTGTAACTAATTTAGGTTTAATATTTTATATAATTATATTTTCGAAGATCGACGGTTTTTCCAGACCGTTGTACCATTCTTCACCGCATATTGTCCTGCCGCAGGTGGTCTACTAGCTCCAATCAATGGTCACCAACTACTAAAAGCACACAGAAAAAGAAACTTCATGTCTAGGAATCCCATTATCTGGATTTGCCATTGTGTCGCCGTTCGCATGCAGCAGTCATCCACTCTTTGACGCTGCTATTATCATATTTACCGTAACTGAATACAAGTAAATATTGTTCAGTTCAATGCATCTTGAAATATACGCAGACGGGCACTCATCAAGTTCTTGCGGTCGCTGTTCGTGCTCAAGATCGAACCGAAATGTGTGGCTGTTTCATAAGCAGCTATCCGGATGTCGAGATTGTACTTGGTTCGTTCATTCGATCCGGTCTCTCTTGATAAGCTGCGGTCGGGACATTCAACCGAGATCCTTTCGTAGAAAGGGTTCGAAAATGGGGATCAAGGGAATGAGCGCATTCTCTTCCGCTGCATCCCTTTCACACCATTCATTCGTCTTTCTCAACTAACTGAAATACAATTCTAAAAATCACCTGTCACGTTTTGATATTAAAATATTCACTGAAAAAAGTGAGATGCGTATTATTCATGTAAACGGAACTGAATTAGCTGGTACACATGGCGACTTTTCGTCCTCCTACACACTCTCTTATTTGCTTGCTATTTCTTCGGTTAGACAGTCGCCACTCGTGCTTTTGCATAGGATAATGAACCTTACTGAAGTAGTCAAATGAGGCTTGTCTTTCAGTTCAGATTACAGGAATAATATCTCGAAGCATGATAAATTGATTTAATTTACGCCGTAGATCATCATTACTTAGTTTGGTTCCACTTTGGCCATTAGGATAGGGATTTAAGGGTGGAAAGGAGGAAGCATGTCAGGTACTCGTTTATCCATCTCTGATATGAACATTGACAGGGAGCATGACATGGTTGGACTACTTCCTCGTTTCTTCTTTTCTCTGTTCAAGGTTTGTTCATCTTTCCCATCTTCTTTCCTTCCATTCATTCTTACGATATGTTTCTCGTTTCTAACAATGTATTCTTGGAACTTTTGGTTTCACTCGGGAGTATCATTTCGACAACGTTTGATCCACTTCAGCGTCCATTCGTTTCTCTTCAATGGAATAACTGAGACCGAAGGAGTGGATCTTCAACTGTCTTCTCTTACTGCCAGCACGGGTCTTCAACTGGTTAGCAATATCTTGGGACTTTCGGGGAATGAGAAGGCGAAGAAGGTTGGAGGGGCACTGGGCAGTGTGGTGACATCCCTAGGTGCTGTCCCCAAGATGACCGAGTTACTGGAGAAGAAGAGAAAACTCACTTCCACTACGGCTACTGTAACTACTCCTGCAACTGCCGTAACCACCTCACTCACAATAGTAGCAACTCCTGTAAGAAAGGTAACAAGCCCTGTAAGAATAGTTACAACTCCTGTAACTACAGTAATACCTCCAGTAACTAAGATTTTGGTGAGCCCATCACCTCCTGCTAAGTATCCCTACTATTGTCCCCTCTTAACCATGCCCGGAGAGCAAAATGTGTGGTGCTTCGTGTATCATAGAAGGAGTGCATACTCATACTCTGGATCATTTCCTCGCTTTGGAGGATATTTGGATACTTATGAGAAACCAAAATCCACAGCAACCGATTTGTTGGAATATTCCAGTACTGAATACGATGATGATAACTATGAGGGACGTACAATAGTGGTCATTCAGTAGCGTTATGTTTCTGCAGTGTGATGCATGCTAACCGATTCAGATATTTAGTGTGCCACTTATGTTTTCTGATCTAGTGTGTTTTGATTGTACGTCTCATTTTACCGTGCTATTCATTGTTTTTCTGATCTCCGCCATTGATTCTGCATATGTTTCAGTTGTGAGATATATAGACAAAAATAACAGCTCAATTGGATTCATAATATCTAATTGTAAGAATATTACAGTGAAAGTAAGTCACCTCATTAATGAGAGAGCAGTCGTACTGAATATGCCCTTGTCATTCCAAGTATTCCGAGTCAATCATTTCGTTGCACTCTTATCAGTTTTATTTCGTTTGTTCCCGAGATGAAGTCTCTTCTGTTTCTCTCCTTCTTTTCTTTTTCGTTTGCCCATCAATTATTGTTACTCTCACCCCATTGGGACGGGATCAGCAATGGGAATTGGGAAGAATTCTAAGAAAGATATACATAGACAACGGATTTCTGGCCAAGAATTTCTCGCCCGAGGAGGTCTATTATTGATCGTTGAAACCTGTGATCGGAGCACTTTCTTCAGACTCTTCTCTTTTCGTCTACCGCCGAAAGAACACTAGAAAGCAGCGTATGGAATGCTCTGGGAATGTTCTCACCGGATTCATTTTCCCAAAATAATCGCGACAACTGGCAATCGCTGCTCTCCACATTCTCAGTGCAGAATTTAACAGTTTGGACGATGTTTCAACAATTCTTCGGTATGTTTCCTACTTTCAGATTCTCTCTGAAGCTCTATCAAACTGCCAGCGAGCCAACCAATTGAGATTGATCGTGCACCGTTCGAAAGAATGGGAAGCGTTGGCGAATAGTTTGGAAGTGACATAATTTCGGTAACTTTGTGAATATTGCAATTATTTAGATGCAATCGTTGCTGAAGGAATTGTCAGAGAGCACAAAAACAATGGCAGACATGGAGAATCTCGAGCTGTTCTTCGAAGCGGCACACGCAGAGGTGGAGGATAGGGTTTCTAAATCATTAGGAAAATGCATTTCTCACTCGACTAATCCATTCGGAGCGGTTACCTATCGCTCGCAGAGACTACCACTTTAGAAGAACGAGAAATGTATTTAACTATTTAGAATACCTAGTGGAGAAAGACAAGTCTATTCAAATGAAAATTATATTTAGGCAATTCACAGGCCAGACGCTCTTTTCTCATGGTGTAATCCTGACATGTACAAGCGATTAACAGGAACATATGCAATCATCGATGATTTTGAGGTGGGAATCGGTGACACACATTCTTCATGAGGAATGATGTACTTACAGAATTAGAAATTTGCAGGATTCTCTGGCCCAAGAGAAGGAGTAAATCTCGGGTTTGAACTCCCCCATGTTATTGGAGGGCCTTTCCTTAGTGCCATTGTGGACTTGATGAGTTCAAAAATTTCAAACAATATCAGTCTCTTCAAATTTCATGCAATATCTTCGGTGAGATTTATGTGTTCTTCAACGTGGAATTACCCAACTTCAGCATGATCAAATTTTGACTGCAGTACTGCAACTTCTTTCTATCAAGGAGATTCTTTATGAAGGAAGACCAGAGTTCGCAGCCTGCATTCTCTTCGAATTGTGGAAAGATTCAGAAAATGATCACTATGTCAAGGTTTGATTATTTCCTGTTTAAAATGAAGTGTTTCTTCCAGATTTTCTTCCGTAACGGAAAGGGAAAATTCACGCCGATCTCGCATTTAATGAATAATTGTGTAGAAGGAAAGTGTCCTTTCGAAGTTATCGAAATGTTGGCTAATCGGTTTGAAGGAAATCCTGAGAAGGTAAATTCCTTCATTACAACTAATCGTCGTCAAATCATCCACAGCAATGCAATACTCTACTGTGAAATTATTCTCCATTCCTATAGGATGCATAATTTATGAAAACTTATGTCCAGGGTTGTTTGATAAAGTTGTTGTTATCATCTACGAAAAGACTCTCTATCACAGCACTTATGCTATTGTGTTCGGTACTTAGCGTGCCCATTTCTTCTTTCTCAACATTCATCAATTGCTTATCTGCGTCAAATGAACACCATTATTTGTTTCTATTACTTTCTATATCTTCCTTCAATATTCGCCTTACATGATCAAGCTTGGTAATTGGAAATCATTTGAAATAAGTCAGGCAGTTCAAAAGCAATTGAATATTTTTTGAATATCTGCCTGCTTGGCAACTATTGTCATTGTCTAATAAATGGCTTCACTATTGCAACGTTTGACGCACCAACAAGTTTGTTTGTTCACAAGAAGACGAATGATATAAAAGTTGCAGTTGGACTGCTTTACGTGATATGTTTCACGGACGTTACATCTTCAAATATACAGTGCATTGAAAGATAACTCAAAGATACTCCATCTGCAAAACATAATTCCTGAATTATTCATTCACATGTGTATCTTGTGATCTCTATTCTGCACATCAATCGAAGGCCATCTGATGACGAACCGGAGCATAATTGTGGAAAGAAGTCGTTGTAACTTGTTGATGAGTCAGAAGGGGAAGGAGTACAAAGACCCTTCCCCTCCACTCCGCCCATCCAGTTGACATTCCGACATGAATCCTGCACTCTCGGCTATTGGTTAGTTTCCACTGCCACTTTCTCCTTTCATTGAGGGCAAGCCGCTCAAAAGCCATCAATCTATATATTTTATATTAATTTTTTTATAGTAATGAGATGGCGCAGATAGCTCATTATAGAGTTTTTCCACGAAAATCACAGCTGCAAAAGGGGTTCCATTGTCCATGTAATTTTCAAGTTTGCAGCCATCCTTCTCTTCATCCATCCAGTCATCGGTGCTGGTGGTGGAATGGCCGAGTTGAAGTCGATAACGGGCGATGCTCCGTATCGAGGACTGGGAAATGCGCCTGCTGCTATTCCTCAGCCGAAAGGTGAAAATTCACCACAATCTCAAAGGAAGGCGAAATCAACCACTTTGGTATCCTCCAAGAGGTCAATTCGCAAATATTTGGCGAAATTTCGAAATACGTTTTGTCATTTCGTAGATTTTCTCATTCGGAATTGTACCAATGACTCATTATTTCGTTCCTTCAGGATTCTGGGGTCGTGTTCGCCATCCATTCTCTAATTGTTGTGGAAGTGACAAATTCACTTCACGATCGGGTTCGCCCTATGGAAAGTGAGTTCATGGAAAGTACGCAAACCAGACAGATACTATCACGCATACAACATCATTATTGCACGGTAATGATGGTACATGAAGTGGAGAGTGGCGTCACTCTCGCGGTGACTCGTCTTCTGAATGAGCTCGTAATTGCCACATCTAGAGACCGTGAATCACATGTCAATCGCTTGTCGAAGTGCATTCATTCTCTCTAATTCTTCTCCGAGCTCTTATCTCTTTCGACTGATAGGCAACCTCTTGTGGAAGAATTTGAGAGAACGAATGCACTTCGGTATGCGATTGAAGTGCGATTCACGATCTCTAACTTCATCGGATTGCAGAGGCCAGTGGTTATTAACTGGATCGGCAACTTCGGTCAATTCTCCAATTCCTAAATTATCTTCATCTTCATCATCTTCTTCCGTTCCTATTTCTTCCATTGGTTCCGGTAGCTTTTACAAGGGGAAGGGGAACGATTTCATTAACTGAATATTCAATAAATAATAAAGCATTTATGCAAGCACAAGCTCATTGGAAACTGTAATTACATTGAGGATCACATCTTGTTAGGGAATCTACTCTTTCTTTTCAGGGCGATAGTCTCGTCAGACATGATTAGTCTCTTGAGATTGTCGTATTCCCTGTCCCATGCAGCTTTCATTCTCCTCTTCCACTCTTCTCCTCTGCACACTTCCTTCGATGCCAAAGTGCTCTGCAAAGATTAAGGACCACCTCTGTCAAACAGGCCAACTGTGGTTGATATATGGGAGGGTTAGATTTATTGTTGAAATCATTAATCACTACATATGTGCCAAGCCATCTGACAGTCGCAAGGTGCAGTGTGTTTCTGTAGTCTAGTTTATGTGATGGTCGCTGTGCTGACAAACGTCTTCAGGTAATATTAGGTTGCGACATAAGTTCTGGCATATACGCTTTTCACCTCGATATCTCCGTTCAAACTCATGATAGCTTCTATCCATAATTATCATAGACTCCCCACTAAAGATCTCATTCGTTGCCACCATCATGATCTTCTGCCGTGGAAAAGAGCAGCGGCGCGATTTTTCAAAGTTGGTCGATTTTTCGAGCTCGCGCGTTTTCGACACATTTTTGGCACTCTTTCATTCGTCCTAGCTCAGCGAGTAGAGCTGGCTCGAAGGTGTCAACAGACAAAATATAGCCAGCTGAACGTCCGATAACGGTGAATTTTCTCAGTGCACAATTCTCAATATTCGTGGAGATACGGCTGAAATAGTGGAAAAAACCGAAAACTTTTCTGCGTGCAGCTAGGACCTTGTG